>JANHFO010000715.1:168790-179580 GCA_032468095.1 Pareas carinatus
TGTTCCTCAGGAATGAGGAAACACTGGAACAGGTTTT
This sequence comes from Pareas carinatus, assembly GCA_032468095.1. Classification (NCBI taxonomy): domain Eukaryota; kingdom Metazoa; phylum Chordata; class Lepidosauria; order Squamata; family Pareidae; genus Pareas; species Pareas carinatus. The sequence continues at coordinate 168,828 of JANHFO010000715.1, forward strand.
CCAATTTCCCTTGCAGACTGTTCTCTGCAATGCTAAAGGGAGAAATTCTAATTCATTGATCCACTGACTTCAGGATTATTACTGTAATGTATTTTGCCTTCCAAACCAAGTTAGAGTGCTCATAAGTGCATAGGTAAAACAAATATGAAGGAAATCATAGTCCCCTCCTCATTTCAAAATATGAAGCAGATTACCATCAAAATACAAATAACTGTATTTCTTTCCAAAAGGATAAACAAGATGACGAAGACTCAAACTCTGGTATATTTTGTTGATATTAAGAGGTGACGGAAAATCATATTTTACGTTTTGAAGTCTGACTCAGCTGTACTTCTTTCCAGTCTTCTTTGATGCATGGTCTTTTTAGATAATATCAATGAAAAAAGTAAAAATCTTTGATGAACTAAAGGAATTGTTACAGAAACAAAAATGAATGTTTTAACTGAACACTGATTAAGTTTGTATATCATGATATGCCATGATATGTTGTAAGTTGATTTGTTAAAGAATCTACAAGGGCTGGATTCACATGCTAAATCATAAATGACAGTTGTCGTTCATAACACTCACTGCAATAAAACAAATTATGAATAAACACAATTGTAAGCAAAATACATGTATGTGCCTAAAATATGTTGATGCCTCACACAGAGAAATAGGCAGTCTTTGCTTCAAGTGGAAATTCTAAACCCAACCTAATTGTTCTGAAACGTGAATTAAAATGTCCTATATATCTCCCTTCTCCTGTAGTAGTAAAGATAGTCCACTAAAGAATTAAATAATGAAACATTTGCTATTATTCAATGGCATGCAGATATTTTGCCTGAGTGTGCGACCTCACATTGCTACTATCATGCATGAACCCAGCTACTGTGTCCTTAAGTATAACATGAAATTTTAATATCAAGATTCATGCCTTCCATTCAGGGCTTAGGTGAGACCTGATCGGGCTGTTTTAGAATCAGGCTAACAAGTTCTATATAAAGTAATTAATATCCCTGTTATATTACTAAGTAAATTAAATTAGTTATTAAACCAAATAAAATTAAATAGGTTATTAAATTATATCAAAGTCAACTCTTCAGATTTCAGCAGGCAGCAGCTTCTTTGTTGCCTGCAAAACAGGAAAAACCGTATTTTTGAAGTCACTGTTGCAAAAATGTTTTGGTGTGTGTGTGTGTCTCAGAGTCATTGCTGTTTCCTGGTGACTAGTTGGACAAGTTCTTGCAGATTTCTTGATACAGCTTTGGAAGAGGCAAAAGGCAAACAAATTGCCTTTTTCTTCTTAGAGCTGAGAGAAGGTGACTGATCCAAGATCACCCAACTGGTTTTATGCCTATTATGGCACTATAACTTACAGGCTTCCAGTTTTTAGTCTGATGACTTAACCAGGGCAAATGAAGCTTTTACTTGCAATTCTATAAATTATAACTGGTCTCCATTGTCCTACCTTGATACATTCACCAGGGATTATGCTGAATAATATAATGGATGTAATAAAGAACTAAAGGGATAAAGAAATGATGGAATCCTGCCCTCCCCCCCCAACAACTGTACAGTTGTATATCATATTTCTTCTATGAACGCCCAAATAGAGGGAAAATATTTATGGCTATCATACAGTCAGCCAGATGTTTAGACTGGATTTGGCAGTTTTCTCCACCCTGATGTTAATTGTCTTGAGAATATTTCCTCCACTGAGTTTGAATGGTAAGATCTTCTTCACTTTCCTCTCACTTCTAACCTCCTTCTTGACTACAGTGTGCTTGATATCAGCTTGAAGAGTGCTCACGTATTTGTAGTGATTATCTTCTTCTAGACTATTGAGGTCATTTTCATAGGGCATCTTCATTCCTTTGGTTTTCACTATTTTTCTCCTGTTGGTGATGAGGGCGGCACATTTGTTCAGTCCAAATGCTACTGCAATATCTTGGCTGTATATATAGACAGTGTAAACCAATCATTTTATTTCAGATGGTGTTTTTCCATACAGCTTTAGATCATCCATATAAAAGAGGTGGGATAGCCTAGCATATGTTTTTGATGCTTGACAACCATGGCCTGACATGTTCAGTACTGTTGACAGAGGAATCTGTGCAACAACAAACAATAGTGGCGATAGGAATCTTTCATAGGAATATCCATGAAAATTTCTCCCTTGATATTAACAGTTTCCTAGTTTATCCTCATTGACAAGCAACTGTATCATGTCATTGGTCTTTGCAGAAAGCTTTTCTAGGCACTTATGTGGAAGAGTCAAATACCTTCTTGTAATCAATCCAAGTTACATTCAAGTTGGTTTTCCTTCCCTCACAATTTTCCAAAATCATCTTCTCAGTTAGGAGCTGATTGCTTGTTCCTCTGCTGTTTGGACAGTTTTCTTTCTGCTCAAGTGGAAAGAATTTGTTTTCAACTGGATGCTGTTACAGCATCAAGTACCACATCAGTTAACAAGGTGAAAGTGCTTGGTGAACAGGTAAATGCCCTGTAACTGCCTGTTGCTACCCTTTTGACTGGATCTTTCATTATGAGATAGATTTTTATTAGACGTTGACCATTCTTCAATTTCCCCTCCTTGCAATATTTTGTTGGCTATGAATGGATCTAGCCCAGTTCATATATTTCAACCAAAACCATACAGTTCATCTTCACCTGGTGCTGACTAATTCTTGATCTCCCCTGCCCTTTTCTCCACAATTTCTGTTGCTATTACAGGTTCTTTCATTTCGGTTTCTTTTTTATTCTTTTAATTATTAGTGTGATAGTCACAAAGAAAACCATGTTACAGTTGCTCCAGATGCATGATTAAGAAGATGTGAACCCACTTATGGCTGCCAAATTTCAGTTTATATTTAAAAAAGCACTTTGTTTTAAATTACCTGTGTTGTCTTCCAGACCATTTATTCTGAATGACCTGAAATGAATTTGTCCTTCAGTTTAACTTCTCAAGTAATCATGTGCCTGTAACTAGGTATTGCAAAGCAACAACTGTGCAATGTGACTGTTGAATTGAGCATTTTGAGATTGGCTAGCTCTGGAAATAAATATGCTGCCTGTATAGCTCATGCTTATGTAATGTTACTAGCTGTTGATATCTGTGCTCCGCTATGGAGATTTCTTGCACTGCTGCCGCCTCACCTTGGCCTTCGCTTTTTGTTTGGGTCTGGGCCTTGGATCTGGCCCTTTGAATGCGGCTGGACCTTGGATCCTGCCCTCCAGCCCTCCAAATGGGGCTGGGCCTCAGATCCAGTCATGCGGCCCTCCGAACGGGGCCCGGCCTCAGATCTGGGGATGCGGCCTTCCGAACAGGGCCGGGCCTTGGATCCAGCCCTTCGAATGGCCCAGGATCCAAGGCCGGAGGGACAGATCCAATTCCCGGCCCCATTCGGAGGGCTGGAGGGCTGGATCCAAGGCCAAGGCCCCTTTTGGAGGGGCGGATCCGAGACTGGCAGTCAGGTAGAACCTGCTGAAGATGGCACAGCTGAGCCAGGTGGGCAGAGGTCATGGAGGAGTAGGACTCAGGGGGTTGGGTTAAAAAGGAGGAAAACAGGGTGGGCAGGGGTTTTTAGGGGTAGCACTGGGGGTTTAGGGTTAAAAGGGAGAAAAGCAGCCTACCAGAATGCCATGTTTCTACTTTTTTATAAGAGTCTCTAGTCACGCTGCTGCTAATGGTGATCTGAACAGAAAAACCCAAAATCAAACAACAGGCTGCAAAAGCCCTCGTCAGGAGAAATGAAACAAATAGTGTCTGATATTTTGTCCAATCACAACCCTCTATCCATCCTGAATTTAAATATGACAATAAATCATAAATAATTCATGTAACACTTAATATTTTAAAAAAATCCTTTCTTAGTGAGCACCTAGACAAAGATATGTGTCAATTTTGATGTTTCTACCTTTTACAGTTTTGAAGATCTCATGATGAGTCAGCCAGTCAGTGAGTGAATGAATGAATGAGTGAGTGAATGAATGAATGAGTGAGTGAGTGGTATTTGGCAAATATATATACAGATAAGGCAGTAAACAAGTCAGGAACTCTTTAAAAACACATGCAGATTAAAAAAACAACTGAATAAACAATGCATACAAGAAAAATATCAAAGTCACATTTCATTAGGATATAACTGGGATACAAAAATACTGAAAGAATAATTTGCCATAAGGTACATAGAATCACCTAAAGTAAACTTGTTCTTTAATGACCCCACAGATGATAGCCTTATTGTACTTTAATGTTTTACCCAGAATCTTAGCTTCCTGTAAAGTCTGTTTCAATTTTTCATCCAGTCATGATGAAGGAATGGAACATCATAATCTTGAAAAGAGATTTATTTGGGAGTTATATTAATGTGGATCGCTGAAGCATCCAAATTCACCCACTCATATGACATTAATTTTTCTGAATCTGAAACTTTGAGACAATGGCACAAGTAACAACATCTGTCTTTGAATGGATCAACAATACAACTTTTGATGTAAAATTTGTTGAATAAACCAAATTTCTGGGTGACCAAATAAAATATCTCAGCTTGCGGTAGCAATTAACAAATTGATTGTGAGAACAGATACTGATGATGATGGAGAAACATGGATATAAGCAATTACAGAAATAATATAGACTACTGTTAATTTGGAGTAAGAGTTGGATGCATTTTTATCTTTCCCTGTACCAAAGAAAGTTGAAAGCCATTCATTTTTTTTCTTTCCTTTTCTTATCATACCTATATCTTGCTTTCTGTTCGATTTTTTCTTTCTTTTCAACTCTCTTTTTGATTGTATATCTTATGTTCATGTTTTTAAAATTTAATAAAATTATATTAAAAACAAGAAATCTAATTGGGGTGAGTGAAATTGGCAAGAGCATTGTTGTTCTAACATTTACTGAAACACTGAATTCAAATTTGGTCCTGTAGATCTTAAGAACGTAAAGAATTTTATTGGAATGAAATAGGAAATCTCTTATTTAGTGTCATGATCCTTTAAAAGGAGATTGCTATGCATTTGTTACTACGGTAACCTTTTAAGAAAAAGTTGAATGCTTGAGTATGGCTATCACATCAAACTTTGACCACAGAGAGTTTCTATATATTATATCTCATGCTGGGGAAAAAAAATCAGTCTAGTGTTCAACTAGGATAAATTGAGGGGTTACATTTGACCTTTGAGGTGCCTTGCCAGGACTCTTGATTCAAAATATAGGAAGAGCTGGGGCAAAGGACTAGTCAGATCTGGGACCTTACAAATGCAATGATATTAAATTAATACTGTGTTAACACTCTTCATACATTTAACAACCCCCCCGCTTCTATCACATTAAAAATGCAATATCCATTTCAATAAGTTTTGAGAAACACATTCAAAACTTAGGGTGAGGTGAGCATATGTAGCTCCTTTTACTTCCCAACATATGCATGAATTTCAGTCTAGAAGGGGAGCTTTGGCATTTATTGATGTGTCTCAACACTCACTTCCATCCTGTTATGGGTTGTTTCATTTTCTTTTTCTTTTTCCAACCCAATAGCAATTTGTGTCACTCTAATCCATACGTGCAATTTCTGCTATGGGATGTCAGTCTTCCATTTTTAAAGCCATGATCTAAAATAATGTTAAGTCTTTCTCACAATAGCCACAAATAATGGATGCTGTGCCAAGAAGTAATCTTTCTTTAAAAAGCACTGAGTACAGGATGGCAAAGCAAGTAATGTTTTAGTCATATTACGGTTTAGAAATAGTTGTAAAAAAAAGAAAAAAGGATAGTCTAGGCAACAATGCAGAATAGGTGAGACGTTAAAGAATGGAGTAGCAAAATAACAATGGAGAGAAGGCAGAAGGGCATAAGGTAAGACAAGGTAAAATAAGGTAAGGACACATACAGAGCCAGCAGCAACAGGAGAAGATTGTCAACAAGCCCATAATGTGAGAACTGGTGGAGAGATAGGATGAGGCAATGTAGGATCTTTGAGGGCCACATTGGAACCTTATAGGGCACCAAGTATAGACCTATGGTCTAGATGAAATGACAAAAATGGAATTAAGAACTTTAGCCAATGAAATATTACTCTTAAGAACCATGAAATGATATCAGTGAGCTTGCCTTAACCCAAACAAGGTGAATTCAGATCATTTTCCTTTTAAAACATAGATAAGAAAAATTGTTGCAGGTTTCGATTCAGTTTAGAACTCAGAGATCTGAAATGGTTAGGTCTTCCAACAGGCCATCCTGCTTTAAACAAAAACTCAGGAAAGGCTGATCCTAGGTTTTGTTTTTTAACTTTATTTTTTAAAATATATTTTACTTAATGTATTCTAAGTACTCTTTCAAGAAGTCTGTCTCCCTATCTCCTTCCAAATATTTTCTTTTTGTTTTCGAACTCTGGTTTACAAAATACTGCTGCCCTCTCCATATAAACAAAAGTGTCTGAGCGGGAGGGAAAAAAGGAAAAAAACAACAACACCAACATAAAACCTAGATGATTTTCTTTTTAAAAACCATGGATGCTTTTTGTGGGTAGATGGCATTGTGGTGTCAAAAATGCATCATTCCATCATAAAACTTAAATATATATTTTGTGAAGGTTGAGATGTGGTAATGAGTTTCATTCTAAAATTATCACTGGGTCAGTCCACCCATCTCTAATGAAAAATAACAGTGAGATATAGCACTAAACCTTTTACTGCTAAATAAATATGAGGGCAATTTGGAAAAAAAAATTCTGTTTGGTTATCAATGACAGGCACTCGCAGATACAGAACTTTTATTATACACATTAGAATACTACAACATTTCTGTAAGGACCTGCTCCAGCGTTCTCCCCAGGAAAGAAAAGCTCTGGAAGCCTTTTAGATTGAATAGAGTTATTTTTTACTGAAGGAACTACAGACAGCAGTAAAATCAAAGCAAATCACTCAGACCTAGCACACAGCTTCCCCTTCTTATAACCCACCCCCATTGCTAGGATACCACCAGTCAGGAGTATCTTTGATGTTTTGTGTAAAGACTCTTTTTCGGCAGTTTAGACAGACCAGCTAACTGCTGGCACGTCCTTGACATTCCAGCATGAAGCAGCTCACAGCAGCAGCTTCCCTTCCCACCCCCCCAATTACATTACTTTTTGACATAATCGCCATTCAAACTGAGGCACTTGTCATAACGTCTTACAAGGTTTGAAATTCTTTCTGCAAAGAAATCTCCCTTCTGGGAATGAAGCCACGCTGTAACAGCATCATGAAGTGCATTGTCATCGTCGAAACGGTACGATGCAAGTGTTGGGGCATGCTGACATCTGGTGTGGTGTTAGTTCACTATAATGCTCACCTGGACACTGCTAGACGGAACCCAAGAACCTTTGAAGCAGTTCCATTGGGATGTTTTTGATCATCTTCCCTATAGCCCAGATTGGGCACTGAACAACTACCACCTCTTCTGGCTTCATTTCCAGGAGGGAGATTTCTGTAATGCAATATTGTACTTTTCTAATGTGTATAATAAAGGTTCTGTATCTGTAAGTGTCTGTAACCAAATGGAGTTCCCCCCCCCGAAGATTCTTCTTTTTCTCTGGCTGTTTTTGTAAGAGCTGCTATTCAAAGAATCCAATTTTATGGGTTAGTCCAACATACTAAATTCCAAGTTGGAAATTAGGAATGTGATGGTTCAAATAAGGTACTATCAGAAAATAATGAAGACTAAATAATTGAGCTATGAAAATATGTCTCCTTGTTTCCATCTAACTGTCTTCTTGATTTATACATCCCGAATGCTTCTTATTGTTTGGAGCAGGGGCGTCAGACTCAATTTCACTGAGAGTCACTGACACCCCTGCAGCGGCCGCCATAGGCTGCCCCCCATGGTCACCGCTGACCTTGCTGCCAATCCCCCCCCTGTGCCAGCACTGCCCTGAGAATGTACCCCGCTCGTCTCTAGGATGGACCAGATCCAAAAAGACTGCAAACTAGATCTGTCCTGCAGGTCTTGTGTTTGACACCTATGGTTTAGAGCTTCAAGAGGTCCTGAAACTAATGTAAACTAATCAAGGAGAGAACCAACCTAGAAATAAGGATAATTTCCTGACAGTTAGAACAATTAATTAGTGGAACGACTTGCCTTCAGAAGTTGTGGAGGTTTTTAGGTTTACTGAAGGTTTTTAAGAAGAGATTGAAGAATCACTTGTCTGAAATGGTAGAGGGTCTCCAGCTTGAACAGAGCGTTGAACTAGAAGACATCAATGGTCCCTCCCAACTTTGTTATTCTGTTGTGTCTCAGGTTTGAATTTCTTAAAGGTGGGTATTTTTAGAACAAGAATTTTCTGAAAGGTTAAGTATTTATTATCCTAGTCCAACAAGTAAAAGACTGGAGAGTTTAAACATGTACATATCTATGTGCAATTAATTTCTGTTCTTTTATCTTGCAGGCTGTTCTGTGAGCCAGAGAATACCGGCTCAAGTTAGTTTGCATGTGCTGAAAGTGAAATTCAAATGAAAAATAAATATCTAATGTAAATATTATAACTGAAAAATTACAGTGGAATCTGTAAATTGATTACCTACACCAGATAGGATTTTATACTACCCCGTTTCTTCGAAAGTAAGACATCCTCTGAAAATAAGACCTACTTACAGTTTTGCGTCTCCCTGAAATATAAGGCATCCCCCAAAAATAAGACCTCCCCGATAATAAGGCCTCCCCTCCAGTGCAGCCGGAGCAGACAGGAACTGCGACGTCTCGGACTTCCAGTTCTGGGCAGCCTCAGTGGAAAAATAAAACATCCCCTGAAAATAAAACCTAGTGCATCTTTGGGAGCAAAAATTAATATAAGACAGTGTCTTATTTTCGGGAAAACATGGTATTATATAGTGCTAATACAACATATTAAACTCTAACCCTAATTTTATAAAAAATAAAAATATAGGATTCATGTAATATGGTAAACTTAAATAGAGAAAGCTTATTTTGAGTTGATATTGTGGCCCAATTCACAGATCATGTTAATACAATGGTAGGATTTCCATTAGACATTGAATCATAAAGTAGCCTATTCCATTTTAACCTAGATTACAGCTAATTAATCTAGTCTTGGTGTATTTAATCTTCAACTTCCAATGTACATAAATTGGTAGCAAAGCAATGATGCAAGATTCATGATTTGAAACCTGAAGTACACCATTGAAGATAAAGAATATGGGGATTCTTTTAGATAAATGAAATGTGTAAATATTTTATGCTTGTTTATTTAATCTCATGTACTGTATGTAGGAGACTGTAGCCTTTGTGAATTACAAAGATTAAGAAAAATTCTCAAATCCCATTCCCATTTAAATTAATGTTTTTAAGTTTCACTGAAGTCAGTTAGACTTAATATTAACCTCCATTATTGTAAGTTCAGTTCAAATGATAACCATCTCAGACTGATCTTCAAAGAATTAAGCAACGTTAGACCTAATAATGTTACCTAGCCTGGTGATGAAACATCAACAGGAAGACAACAAAGCTCCAACAACAACAATAACTCAACAGTTTAGCCTTGAACACATATATTCTCTACTATTGGAAGGAGGAGGAGGAGGAGGAGGAGAAGAAGAAAAGAAAGAAAGAAAGAAAGATTTCCATTTAATTGAACAATATGAATATACCCATAAGTTCATCAGAAGGCCAGCTGAACTGGGACATATTATTTACTCTTTGCAAAGAGTAAATAATTCATTACTTGCTTTATGAACTATAAGTGCTTTGTCTTTTGTTTACCTAGAGGTTGATGGATTCTCTTGGTGCATGGTTGTCTGATTTTCTTGATATTTGGGTTCAAAAGGTTTGCATGGAGTGGTACACTTATAAGTCTTTTAAGTTGTTTTATTTGACTTTAAAACAATCAAAGCAAGATCTGTTGGTTTTATGTAATCCACTCCAAAATAATTGTAATTGTGAATATTAAAGTATAATAAATATTAGATTATAAATCATAATTAATGGCCCAGGCAAATTCAGTAATTATAGGTAGGCCAATATAAGTACCAGCAAGTAACAACAACAAAGCTAACGGAGGAGATGGTATTCCAGCTGAACTATTGAAAAACATAAAAGATGATGCAGTTAAAGTGTTACATTCCATATGCCAACAAATCTGGAAAACCCAACAATGGCCACAGAATTGGAAAATGTCAGTTTAATTCCAATCCCAAAGAAGGGAGTTCCAGAAAAATTTCTACTTCTGCTTCATTGACTATGCTAAAGCCTGTGACTGTGTGGATCACAACAAACTATGACAAGTCCTCAAAGGGATGGGAGTACCAGACCCGCTTGCCTTACTCCTGAGGAACTTGTATGCAAGCCAAAAAGTAACAGTTCATGGAACAACTAACTGATTCAGAATAGAAAAAGAAGTACAACAAGTCTGCATATTGTCACCTTGCTTATTCAGCTTATATGCAGAGCACATCATGTGAAATGCTGGGCTGGAAGGATCACAAGCCGAATTAGGATTGTTGGAAGAAATATCAACAACCTCATGTATATGACACCACCCCAAAGGCAGAAAGTGAAGAGGAACTAAAAAGTCTATTGATAAGGTTGAAAGAAAAGAGTGCAAAAGTTGGATTGAAGTTCAACATTAAAAAAACTAAGATCATGGCATCCTCCCCCATCCCTCTCTGGCAAATACCTTGTTTCCCCGAAAGGTAAGACATCCTCCAAAAATAAGACCTACTTACAGTTTTGCCTCTCATTGAAATATAAGGCATCCCCCGAAAATAAGACCTC
>JANHFO010000715.1:191933-202827 GCA_032468095.1 Pareas carinatus
GGGGAGGGAATGGGAAGGGGGGGAGGGAGAGAATCGGGAGGGGAAAGGGGGGAATGGGTGGTGTACAGATAACTTCAATTACATAGAACTTCAATTATAGCAGAAAAAGTTGTTTTCTTTATTCCCAAATTAAATATACTCTTTTTTCCTCCACAGATTCATGTGCCTAGATTTTAAACCATTGCGTATATGAGTGTGGCTTGAGAGGTGCACTTAAATGTATACCTAATAATGTGCAGCTTTTGCCTCCTTGAAACCTGAAACAGAAACTGTCTATGCCTATCGCAAACTCATTGAAACTTTCCTGTTTCCTCCATTTCCCAAAACTGTGTCATTGAGGGTTGCTTTTCACCGTACCTAACCTGAACATCTTTGAATCTTCTTTACTTTTTGCACAAACGATTCAAGCTGTGGATTACACATGGCATTTGAGTAAAGTGACCTGTGCAAACTCCCCCAAATGAAAATGAATCAAGTCAAGACAGAAACAAACATCTATTGACTTTAATTTAATTTAATTTAAATTAAAATGAATAGCACTGAATGATTATTTCCCGCTTTTTTAACATTAAAACCTATAAGTTTGGAGACACTCTGAAGACCATAGTCAAGGCTTTATGGGAGGAGACCATTGACTGTGGACTCCAAACTTTAACCCTGAAAGAATCATAACTAAAAATTAATTATTGACACTATAATTTTAGTGATGCAAACTCTGAAAGGAAAACTTTCTACATTTGTAGAATACTCTCAAAACTGATATGGGCATTCAAATATTGGAGTTCTTTTGATTACAATTCAGCAGGAAGGAAGTGAAAAAAGAAAGAACCACTTCCGTTAATCAATTTAGCTTAGTTTTCTTCCCTGCAGAACGTGCCGTTGTCCTTCTTGAGCAACTGACCAACAAAGAAAGGTGAAGGGAGAAACTTGTAGGAAGAGCCATGTGTTGGTTTGCTTGGCAATTTGCATGCCACCTCGATCAATGAAGTAACTCTAGGAGACTTACATATTAAGTGTTAAAAACACATTTAGAACTCATAAAGAATCTAACAAAAGGCAACATAATAATATATGCCAGGCATCACAATGAGGATAACAACAATAACAAGAAAAGACAATCGGGGAGCCTATCACTTCCCCAGGGCTTGGAAAAGAGTCAGGTTTTTACAGATTATAAAAGCCCAACAAAATCAGAACTACATAAACCTGGAGGAGATTTTACTTTGCAAATCTATTTATTTATTATTTACGAGATTCATATACCGTCCTTCTCCCGCAGGACTCAGGGCGGTGAACAGGCAGATAAAACAACAATATACAATTAAAACCAATTTAAAAAGAATTAAACAATTGGCCGTTATTAACTAGTTAAATATTTGAATCTAAAAATTCAAAACTATTTTAAAACCCAACCACATAATCCAAATAAAATTCATTCCCATAAAAGAATCCCAGTAAAAGGGGAACTTAGAACAACCTGACCTGAGTAAAAAGTTGCGTTTTAAGGGCACGGCGAAACCCTTGGAGATCCAAGATCTTATGTATCTCAGAGGAGAGATCATTCTATAGGGTTGGGGCCATCACAGAGAAGGCTCTACCCCTGGGGGTCACCAGCCGACATTGTCTAGCCGACAGCACCCAGATGAGGCCTTCTCTGTAGAAGTGTACTGGCCGGTGGGAGGTACTTGTCGGTAATAGGCAATTCTGTAAATACCCAGGCCCTAAGCCTGTCTGGACTATTGCAATGATCTCTACATGGGGCTCCCCTTGAAGTGCACCCGGAGACTCCAGCTAGTTCAGAATGCAGCTGCACAGGGGATTTTTGAGGTTACCCACGTAACTCTTCTCCTACACGAGCTGCATTGGCTGCGGTGGTCTCCGGGGTGCATTTCAAGGTGTTGGTAACCACCTTTAAAGCGCTCCATGCATAGGGTCCAGTTATTTGCAGGACCGCATTCTACCCATCAATACCTCCCATCGACCCGTCCGCTCCCACAGAGTGGGCCTCCTCAGGGTGCCGTCGGTCAGACAATGTTGGCTGGCGACCCCCAGGGGGAGAGCCTTCTCTGTTGCAGCACCCACCCTCTGGAACGACCTCCCCCGCACTATACGAGTGATTGCTGACCTTCGAACCTTCCACCGCGCCCTGAAGACCCATCTGTTCCATCAAGCGGGCTTAGAATAGATGCGCCTTGTCCTCCTGCGGTTGATTTTAAATTCATTTGGGATATTATTTTATTGTTCCCTTTTTAATCTAATTAATTAGGCCTATTTAATTATTTTAATACGTTCTTAATGTTTATGTATTTGTCTGGGTTTTTAAGCTGCCTGTAAGCCGCCCTGAGTCCTTCAAATTAAATAAATAAATAAATAAATAAATAATGGAGCGCTATAGCCTAATATACCGTATTTTTTGCACCATAAGGCGCACCGGACCATAAGACGTGGGATGCCGGAAACGTGCCAATTCAGCCTGCAGAGCGATCCTTTGGCTTTGGAGCATCCCACAGAGCGATCTCCGTGCATCCCAAAATCGCTCCGCGGGACGCTCCAAAGTCGAAGGATCGCGCTGCAGAGCGATCTGGAGTGTTCTTCGCACCCCGTGGAGCAATTTTCGCGCACCCGCGGGATGCCGGGAACGCTCCAATATAGCCTGCAAGGCGATCCTTCGACTTTGGAGCGCCTGGCGGAACGATTTCCGGATGCACGGAGATCACTCTGCAGGACGCTCCAAAGCCAAAGGATCACCCTGCAGGCTCTATTCGAGCGTTCCCGGCATCCCGCGGAGCGATTTCCGCGTGCCCACGGGGTGCTGGGAATGCTCCAAATCACTCTGCAGGGCGATCCTTCGGCTTTGGAGCGTCCCACAGAGTGATTTTGGGGTGCACGGAGACCGTTCCGCGGGACGCACCAAAGCCAAAGGATCACCCTGGAGGCTGAATTGGAGCGTTCCCGGCGTCCAGCGGAGCGATCTCCCATGCTTTTAGGGAGTATTCGCTCCATAAGATGCAGACACTTCCCTCCCCCTTTTTTGGGGGGGAAAAAGTGCATCATGGTGCGAAAAATATGGTATTTACATATCCTAAATGTAGTCAAGTGTACAAGGTTAGAATCTATGATATGTATGTAAGTAACAGTATTTGGGGAAAATACTCAGGAATAGTAGTTGACTTTAAACTGAACATAAGCTAACAGTGTCATGCGGCTGCAGAGAAAGCAAAAGTAATTTTAGGCTGCAGTAATAGAAAGATAGTTTTGAAATCATGGAAGTATTTGTTCCGCTATATTCTGCCTTGGTTAGATCAGATCCTGAGTACTGTGCTGAGTTCAAAACACATTTTTAAAAAAGAATTCAGAAAATCATAACGAGATCAGGGAAGAACAACAAAGTTTATCCAGAATCTTGAAATCAAGCAGTATGATGAGAGACTGGAGAATGTAGGTATGTTTAGCCTCATGAAAAGAAAAAGAATGTAATGATTCTTCAAAAACCTGAAACAATATCACATAGATGAAGATGCAGACTTGATCTTCTTGTTTCAGAGTACAGGATACAGAATAAAAGATTAAAAGTAAAGGAGGGAAGATTTTGACGGAATGTTAGAAGAGCAGAACATGTAAGATTGAGACTAATTATACAGGCAGATGGTGGGTTCTCTTTTATTCAATGTGTTCAAGTGGAAGCTAGGATGCCATTTGTCTGGTCTGCTTTAATTTGAATTTTTGCACGGAGTGGGCAATTGGACTTGACAATCCAAAGAGCCTCTATCAACTCTTATGATTCTATAGAGTTGGCATAAAGCCACACTGTAGTTTTTGTCACCTCTCATCTCCTTTCAATCACAAAAGCATTCCAAGACATGCTTATGCACGGCTCCTGTAGTTTTGCTACCTTTCCCTTTGTATAAGGCAAAACAGTTTTCTAATTTTCTAGCATGAGGGTAATCTTTTATTTTATGATATTCAAATAATTTATATGGCTGCCCCTTTCACAACAGTGACTTTGGATGCAAAACCAGTTTTAAAACTCAACAATTAAAACAATAAGGCATGGCAACCTGGGTTAATGATACCTCCCTGTCATCACTGAGGATTTGAACTGACTCTGATGAAGCTGCTCCAGCTGAACCTATGAAATGCCAGCCTTAGGAAGCACGTGACAAGAGTCACCTGAGGCTAATCAAATACAGGTACCACCTAAACAGCTGGAGCAGTCAGGTGATGAGGCGAGGCCACCCAGCCCTCAAACTCAGTGCACAGAACGGAGAGCAGAACAATGATGTTCAACGAAATGTCTTGCGAAACAGAAGAGATACCTTCATAACTGAGGGCAGCTGGCTGCAGCCAGTATTAAGAGACAGCTTTGAGCCAGTTTTTCTTGTTGGAAACAACTGTCTGTCTGATCTCTGGCTCTTTCATGACGTTCTTGTTGATTCTGCTCATGAAACTCTAATCCTTGGAGTGGCTGACTAACATGATTTGGCCCTCTGAACTCAGCAGACTGGATTTGGGACTTCTCTCCTGCTGAAAGCAAAAACAGTAAAGCAGGTTTTCTTCCTCAGACTTTGTGTTGATTTACAATCCTCCCTGGTTTGCTACTATCTGCATAGCTTTGAAGTAAATTACTAATTCCATAGCAACTATGTTTAAGTGTGTAACTGAAACCTGAAGCAGGACATTTTCAGACATAAACACATCAACAGCAGGGCTAGTCTGCCCTTCTGGACCAAATGCTTGGGGAAACTGTCAGGCCTTGTATGCATTATATTTATTTATGCGATGTCAAGGCTGCCTGAATCCATGTTTCTGGATAGTTTGGAGGTAAAAAGAAAAACAATACATAGAAAAAGAGATTATGAACCATGCGTCCCAAGGCCTGAGAGAACAACCAGATTTGTAGTTTCCTGAATATCATGAGGGTGGCAACTACACAAATCTCGGGGCAGGGAGGTTACTCCAGAGGGCAAGCACTGTAACAGAATAGGTGCACTTCCTTGATTCCTATAAGACGACACTGTTTGACAGGATCTGGACCACATCTATCTGGTTTGATCAAGTTAAATAAGTTGCATTCCATAAGCAAACTACATCCATATTTTCATGTTTTTCCAATTATTATTTTTTTAATCATAATATACATTAATAGCAACTGAGGAAACAGCAGTTGTCTTCCTAACCATCACCCCCCAAGCCCCCTTAAACTTCTGATTCCCCATGCCTGGGAAAACAGCCTTACGTTTTTAAGGTGTTCTCAAATAGAAGCAAAATTGGGGCCAACCAGATCTCTCTTTTTTGTAATTGTTTTTATTACTGTCCCTTTAATAACATCCACTGTTTTGATACATATATTACATCCACATAAACCCATCAGACAAACCATACAGAAAAAATAAACCATAGTTAAATATAAATTGCGGTTTCAAGTCACTTGACCATCGACTTATTTCTAGTCAATTATTTCATTAACATCTGCAGTCTTAGCATTTTTCAACATCCTCACAATACTTATGATTTCCTTTCTATATTGTTTCTATAATGTTTGGAATATTCATTTCATGTTATCTGTTTGATGTTTCATTAGCATTCCCATATAGCTTTCCAAAATGGTTCTTCCAGCACTTCATTAGAATTTAATCTCGTTTCACATCACTTTTATTCAACACAGTTCCCTCTGCTGTAAAATTCTTGTTTAGCTTTGTTCATTTACACTAGAACCTCAGTTAATATAATATTTGTGGGGAGGGGGTGTTCATTAGTTCAATTATCCATTAAATCAGAGAGGTCAAAAACTGCAGTGAAGTCATTACGCAAACAGCATTAAATGAAATAAATTGTATTAGAATTTTGTCCATTACATGAAGGCCCATAAAATCAAGGTTTCAGTGAACTGGCAAAGCTATGTTTTAATCAAAATCATTGTAAATTTTAATTGCTCCTAACTGTTCAGAAACTTCCTCATGATTACATGAATATGCTTTCCTCCAGTCCTTGCATGACCATCAAAGTATCTTGACATAAATTTCTCCTTTACAGACAAACTGCTTCTTCCCTAATGTTCACTCTAAGCACAATCAAAAATGGTCTGTCCCATATTTAGAATTCTTCTACTTTTCTGGATCCTTCATTAATTCTTTCAAACTTTTATTATAAATAATCAACCATGCTTCAAGTTTATCTTCATTCCTTTGCCATCTGTGCTAATGAATGGGTTTATGGTTAAACTGTGTATTTGAAACAAAACTTTTCCCAAGCACTTAATTTATCAATCTTCACATTCATTCCCACTTTTCCTGTACTGTCTTCTCTTATTTTCAGCCATCCATTCAGGTCACCCTAAGGAATAAATTGTTTCCATAGATTACATTCATTCTGAATATTATGCAATTCCCCTATATCCAATAATAAAATCTCTATTTTTACATTATCACAACTCAATGGAATATGAATGGATTTTTGCCAATCTACGATTACTTTCATATGTAATGATTCCAGATCATGATCAGTTTCTAGGTAGCCTATTAGGACCACATGCAAATTGTTTACAAAACAGCTCTCTCTGTTCCCAAGTAGTCTGTTTCCTGACTTGCTAGTTTTCTCAACCCACTTTTACTTTCATGCATGCATTCATCAGCTGTTCTCAACAATACCATTGTACCTCCAATTATAGTTTTGTATCCTTCTCCTTTCACTAAGTTCAGAAACATACAACATAGGAAAAATAGAAGGAAAGTGTATTGAATATTGTCTACTTTGAGTTTTTTGTAAAAATAATATGGACAAGATACAAATAAATAAAAGGTCTTCCTTCCTTCCTTCCTTCCTTCCTTCCTTCCTTCCTTCCTTCCTTCCTTCCTTCCTTCCTTCCTTCCTTCCTTCCTCTCCTTTACTTGCTTACAATTTCAGTATTCTATTACTGAGGACATCATTAGATGACATCATTTAAATAATGACTTTTGCCATTAATCATGGCGTTCATCAATGAATGCTTTCATATGTTTTTTACTAAGATAAGAGGAATAACTTTCCCTGTCAATACTAAGGACAGCACAATCAATTTGATCACATTTGGTCAGCATGAACAACTAACATTCCCCCAAATGCTCAAACTATTCTTTGCAAGTTAGGATTCTAAGCAGATGCTGTGATAAGTTTTCTCACAATTACAACTAAGACACAGTAGGAATCCTAGAAATAGTTTAATGTGGAGAGTCATTTTCCCAGGATAGGTTTTCACAGTGGTGCCACAGAATTTTAGATCCTGAGAATGATGAATATGATCTAATTGAACCGGTTAAGCAGAGGAAACTAAAGCCCTAGTTATTATATGGGATCCAGTAACAGCATTACCAGCCAAGGAGAACAGCAGCTGCTGCTATCCCCTATATAAACAGGAAATGATACTTATTCTCTATGGAGCAAAGGGGTTAGGAGTCAGTTATCCAGACTCCTCCATGCAATGCGAGCTATCTTTCTCATCAGTCATGGAGCTAAACTAAAGAAACATGTGTACACTCCTATATCTCCCAAGGAAAAATAGACCTCTTTTTAAACAGGACGAACTCTTCCTCATAGAGATACAGGGTGCAATCCATGAGAACAAGTTACAACCAGCTCAAGCAAAGGATTTTGGTAGCTGCCTCTACAAAATGTTAAAGTCATGTACTTGGGATCTATTTATGAATTTGAGGATGACGGCAGATCTTCAAGTACCTAGGATGACTTTAAACTCTATGTCAAATTGATACTCGCAAATGATTTACCTCTGCTTTTATTTTTTTAAAAATTAAACCTTTGATCTCTGTTGCATGTGTGATTGCGTCATCACATGTTTTAAAAATTAAAAAAATCTCAATGTGTAAATAAATCATTTCATGTTTCTTTAGGGCTTAAAGTTTTCTAATCCTGACTACTTAATGTTATTTAATTATATAAAGTTAAAGAGAAAGAGTGTTTCCTTCTCATCCTCCCTCTGAAATTCTAGTTTCTAGTTAGACTTGAACTTTTTTGTGTGTTTGAACTTATAAGGGGGAAAAAATCACATAGTGCTTTCTAAACGTTTTCTAAACGTTTTCTAAACGCTTTCTAAATGCTAAGCTGGTCTTCAGTGAGAGTAAATAGTTCTGATAGGAAAAAAAATCATTGCAAGCAAGATATCTGTTTGGAGAGAGCCTTTAATATCTTCTAGCTCTGTTTTATTTTGTCTTGGGCATCTCTGCAATTGTATTTTGTATATAAGGCTAAGGATGAACAAGTTTTACATTTCTAAATTATGTATTTATGGAAAGATCTTCCTGAAGAAAATTTGTTATAATCTCAGGCTTGGAAATATTACAGGCAGGAATAGATTCATTGCAAAGGAATAACATGCATAGTCTATGTTAGCACCCTTGGCCTATAACCAATGTTAGACACAAGCAGAGTTTCCTTGATTACAAGGATGGTGCGTACAATGAAAGCTGTGAGCTAGGAAGTAGCGATGAAAACCAGTATCACACAGACACAGAATACAATAGGTGTAAAAGTCTTTATATACAGAAATATAAGCACAGTCCAATCTTCAGAGTCAACAGTCCAGTTTTCATACACAGTCAAGCATTCTATTCACTAACCAGGTTAGCCAGCAATCTTCACCAGCAATTCCACTAATGAAGTTAGTCAGCAATCTGCACCAGCAATACACAGAATCAAACACAGGAGCAAAGCAGAGATGATGAGAGTCATAGAAAGTCATAGAAAGAATGAATGCTCTCAAGTCTCCTGCTTTTATAATCAGCATCCTGATTCTAGGCAATTAGCATGACTCAACATGACCTAGCATGGTCAGCTAGTCAGCCATTTTGAAAACCAACCAGTTAGGTTATTAAAGGAACCACAACCCATATATAAACCCTAACAGTCTACATTAGGAAAGATGACGGTCCAAGGCAAAACTCTATTTAAACTTCCAAGTATACTAAATTGCTTTGATTTTTATACAAATGTGTAGTTATATCCATCCAAAAGCAGCAGCACTTCCTAAAAACAGAGGACCTTAACTTGTCTCTCAGAAAGAAGTAAAAGAAATTTGAGAATATGAGGAACACTTGGTTTTCTTTGAATTGCTTAATGCAAACTTAGGCAGTAAGAAATCAGCAAGTAGATTTAACTCTGATGGCTGTTGGGTATCCTTTATCTAGGAAATCGTTAAAAATGTAAGTTATATATAGCCATTATGAAAT
Organism: Pareas carinatus; assembly: GCA_032468095.1. Taxonomy (NCBI): domain Eukaryota; kingdom Metazoa; phylum Chordata; class Lepidosauria; order Squamata; family Pareidae; genus Pareas; species Pareas carinatus. The sequence goes on from JANHFO010000715.1 coordinate 201,152, forward strand.
ACAGTTTGTCCTGGGCATTTATAACCCCTATGAGCCATTAGCATAGACCGCTGTTTCTCAATCTTGGCAACTTTAAGATATCTGAATTACAACTCACAGAATTCTCCAGTTATCATGCTGGCTGGGGAAATTTGTGAGTTGAGATCCAGACATCTGAAAGTTGCCAAGGTTGAGAAATAATGTCATAGACAGTATATGGTTGTTGACATCACATTCCTGTTTTCAAAAATTCAGTGAAAATCTAGAATCTGATAGTTATAGGATGTTATAGATCTTACTGTATGGCCTAAAACAGTGGTCACCAACCTTTTGGACCTCAGGGACCCCTACATTCATAATTTGAAATCCCGAGGCCCGCTAATATGAACTTTTTAAAAAAGATACATTTGTAAAATAATTGTCAGAGAACTTCCATTTTATTAATATAAAAGGCACCTATTTAACATAACAAAATTAAAAAAGCTTATTTAATTTTAACAAAATCATAGATGCTTATTTAATCATAACAAAATCTTTAAAGGTTGTTTAATTCTAGAAAAATTATTAAAGTCAGTTTAATATTACAAAATAATTGAAGCTTATTTAAGTATTACACATTTTAGTGTGATATTTGTTCATGCTTGAGAGAGAGACAGAAAGAGAGAGAGAGAGAATGATCGACACACACACACACACACATACACAGAAAGACACACACAGAAAGAGAGAATGAGAGACACACAGAGAGAAAGAGGTAGAGAGAGACAGAGACAGAGAGAATGAGAGAGAGACAGAGATAGACAGACAGACAGACGCACACACACACACAGAGGAACCATACAACTATACAAAAAAAATCAAATAATCTCCAGATTTTCCTGCGGACCACCAAAATTTTCTCACGGCCCACTGGTAGGCCCTGGCCCACGGGTTAGCGACCACTGGTTTAGTGAACTGTTGGTCAGCGGTTCTTAGGAATGCAGCCAGCTCATAAACTAGAACCTTAACTCTGTCTGCTCTTACGCTCAAGTTGGATATACACAGAAACTGAGCATTAACTAACATGTACGGACTTGATCCACATCACACACAAAAACCCCACGTAGCATGTTTAGGCTTGGCAAATACTTGGGTGATCTCTTCCACCGTGGCTGGTGGTGTGAGATCTCACTCAGTTGTGGTTTAGTCAGTAGATGACACTGAAGAAATGCAGGCATCAAAGGCGGCTTAGAACCCAGTCATTTTTTCCTCAAAATCCACAGAAAGAAAAACAAACCAACCAAAACCAAAACCAAAGGCAACTTTTCAAGAACAGCAAAACCATACAAATGTATTAAAATATATAAGTATCTGAATAATATTTGCTTTAGATAAGTTTAGACTACGGCTTACTGTTAAAATGATTTACTACAATATGTTTTTTATCTTTGCCACATTTGTTCTCCATGATTGTTAAAGATTGCTTTGTTATTAAGTAAAAGAGCAATAAAAAAAATGTGTTTTTTTTTAAAAAAAGGAACAGCAAAACCATTTTGCAGAACCTGCTGTTCGACTAATCCCACGTCTCTCCGATTGCCAATCCGGTTTGCAGCCAACAAATAAACTCGATTTTACTATCTGAAGACAGTGACAAGCCGGGTCGTTTAGTTAATGTCTAACTTGTTCTAAAGCAGAGGTCTCCAACCTTGGTCCCATTA
>JANHFO010000715.1:213786-224715 GCA_032468095.1 Pareas carinatus
GTCTGTATAATTCTTTTAAGGGTTTTAACTATTGTATGTTTGTATATTTGTGTTTTATTTCTGGCTGTACACCACCCCGAGTCCCTTGGGAGAGGGGCGGTATAGAAATTTATTTAAAATAAAATAAAAATAGGCCATCTAATAATGTCCTCAGTAATAGAATATTGAAATTGTAAGAGAGTATAGGAGACAAATTAAGGGAAGGAAGAAAGGAAGGAAGGAAAGCCTTTTATTTATTTGCATCCTGTCTATATTATTTTATTATTTATTTATTATTTATTTTATTATTTAGACTTATATATCGCTTAACAGTGCTTTACAGCACTCCCTAAGCGATTTACACAGTCAGCATATTGACCCCAACAATCTGGGTCCTCATTTGAAGGATGGAAGGCTGGGTCAACCTTGAACCAGTGAGAATTGAACTGCTGAACTGATGGCTAATGGCAGACGGCAGTCAGCAGGAATAGCCTGCAGTGTTGCTTTTTTAAGCACTGCGCCATCCTGGATCCTTACATACTCCTGCAATTGCCGGACAAGACTGGTGTATCTGCAGTGCTCAGTATCATTTCACTGAGGAGGAAAAAGCACAGGGCTAGTTGCCTCTTCATCAGTCATTCAATCTTTTATGATGGTAAAGTAAGGAACCTTCACTTTATGAAGCCAGCAAAGTTTGAATTTCTAGCACCCTCTACTGGCTGCTGAAATTAGGGAGAAAGGTTTTAAAGTAGCACAGCAAAAGGCCAACAGCTTGAAATATGGGCGTTGTACTTCAAGAAAATACAAGCATGAGGGGCGAAAATAAAAGTTCACCACTGAATTTCCTTTTGGAAGCCATGTTGCCCATACTGCAAAATAGGTGAACCGTTCTCAGAGCATTAATTTGTATAAACAAAACAAAACCTTCAAACAGGAGGCAGTTTCCTAAAACTGGCAGCAATGCACAGAATTCACCCATTGTGATACACCATGGTTTTGATTAAGCCACTATGGTTAGTTTCACGGATTAAGGATGTGCAAGTCTTTAAAATAGGCACGTTAGAACAGTGGCCACCAATCTTTTGGGCACCAGGGACCAGTTCAATGGAGAAAGGGTTTTCTATAGACCGGAGGGGGCGTGGTTTTACATGCTGCCTGCATCCCGCCAATGGGGCTTGGCTTGTTTGCATGGCCCAGTTGCTGTCATGTCGCAGACCAGTGCTGGTCCATGGACTGGGGGTTGGGGATCCATGCTTTAGAAGACTTGGGAGTACATATAAAGCTCTTCATTTTGAGCTTTTAAACACCTGCATCTTTGTTCCATGCTTGAGATAACTGCTTTGGAAATTTAGTGTGTGTGAACTTGGAACATCCGAGAGTCCAAGCTGGAAAGTTGACGCTGCTTGAATGAGTTGAAAAGAGGTACTTGGTAGGTACTTCAGAGATTCTGACGTGCTCATACTCAGGCTTTGCACAGTCCTAATAAGCATAATACTAAACTGTAAACCAACCTGTAACAGTTGGGTGTGTAAGTTCAAAAACAAGATAAAATACGTGGCTTTGTAGTGTCAGATTCATTAGTGAAATGGAACTCTCCTAGCTGCAAATCTTCCTACAGGGTTCCAAGCAGAAACAGTTTCCATCAATTAGTGAAAACTGTTGATGCAAAACAGTTTTAAGGCAATCATCAAGCCTTCAGATAATTGTGTTAACTATCTTTGCACTGGTTTGCTTTTTTATTTATAATGCAGTGCTGCTGCTTTAGTTATTTCCTTGTTAAATATTAGCAAACATTATAAAAATATTTATGCAGTTTTTCCAATGAAATGTTTATTGCTTTTTGCAATCTTGTGGAAAGCAAAATCGGCATGTAATAAATTCAAAATCAAATGAAATAGGGTTTCTTTGCTCATTAATTGCAAGAGGGGCATCTCCACTACATGGTGGAATTATGCAGTCAGTCTTACCCCCAAGGAATTCTGCTTGCACTTGGAAAGGCCAAAGGAAGAAAAAAAAGCAATTATTTTCTTGAGGTAAGATTTTTATCTCACATTCAAGGAAAGAGTGATGGTGGAAGTAACTTCTTTCGGTGACAGACCATTCTACATATTTGTTTCCTAGTCTCCTCCACTGTTGCTCAGCTAATTACTTTTGAAGTATCACCACTAAGCACAAAAGTCAGGTTGTGTAAACATGCCTTGAAACTCTGACTTATCACAAAAATGTATCGTATGGCATGAGGAAGGTGTTTTGTGACACAATTGTACTTTATAATATGATGAATTTACTTTGATTGTATTCATGATTAAGATCGCGATTTGTTGATTGCAGCATACATGTCCATGACAAGATGAATGCACTTTATGATTATGAATGTATTTTATGATTGTAATCAGTTTGTTTATTGTTTATATGTAGGTATGGAGCATGCACATCGGAGACATGTTCTTTGTGTGTCCAGACACATTTGGCCAATAAATTTTTAGTCTGGGAGATCTTTGTTTTCTGTATGTTCTTTTCCCTGGTTCTCTATCATTGACCTCAATGGCAGTAACAAGAGATCAGAATATAATTTTACTACAATCAGGCAATGAGGCTTTCAGAGAAAGAAGTTAGCAGAAACAGAGAAAATTAGCTCTGTACTGTTTAACAGCTTTTTCTTACCTCACACCCTTCTATTTGTTATAATCATGTTACTTAAGTTTTAATGTTGTTATAAAAGCTTTTAATATTGTAACAAAATATCAAGGTGACACTTTAACAGGAAAATTGCAACAGATAAAAGCAAGAGCTATTATGCTGTCTCCCTCTTGATCTCCTTGAATAGGACAATATTCTAGATTATTATTTTTTTGGACTGAAAGATGAACTGCAGATATTAGATGCAAGAATACAGTAGCAAAAATGTTCAGAATTTAGTCCCAATTACATGGAGAATGAATCTATTTTAACATCCCAGGAGATGCACAACATTTTATTTAATCCGATAAAGGACTTTGCGTTGCATGCGATGCTGGATCTCACCACGACGCATCATAAGCTGCAGTACCCTGTGGATGGCATGTTCAGGATATTTCTGAGGGAAGGAAAAGAAAAAAAGACATTTTGTGAAAACTAACACCTAAAAGTAAGAATGAAACTTAAAGGAGAACGATAAGACAAATTATGGACTTAATCTGGAGAATTAACATCAAATTTCTCTATTAAGCAAATAAGACAGTTTCATTTTCACCTATTTTGTATTGAGCACAGTAAATTTGCCTATTAGGGAATATTCCAGGTACTTCTCAATTTATGGCCGTAATTGGGCCTGGAATCATAAGTTGTGCTGGTCATTAAGCAGGTCATCACATGATTAACTCAGTTTTACAGTTTTTGTGGCAGTTGTAAAACAATTATCTGCAGTGGGTGTTTTTTTGCTGGAAAATGGAAGTAAATGCTAGTTTTCAACAAAAAAAAACATAAATTATGGTCATGTGACTGTGGGATGCTGCAATCAGTCATAGACAGTATGTGGGCTGGTTGCCAAGGACCCAAATGCAATCATTTGACTGCAGTGGGGGGATGGTCCTGCTCTCAGAGAAGTTTACATCTGGCTCATAAGTACCTTTGGGTATGTGGGTGTGGGTGTCATAATTTCAAATGGTTTCTAAGCGACTGGTTGCAAGTCTACCTGTATCTGTCCCAACACGAAAGTACAACATCTTCCATGCAGAGGGAGACCTATTTCCCTATCATATGCAATCAGCTACTGAGAGGAAGTGAAAATTCTGTGCACTCTATCCTATATATCTTTGGTCCATTTGCATCCTCCAATTGTATGGAAGTCCAATTCTCACAATGCTTGGATCAAAGGACAGGAAAAGCTGTTCTAGAGTAGTGATGAATAAACAGTATGATGGGCTGAAGCACACTTCCTTCTATATAAATTAATTAGGTTTGCACAACTTGCAAATTGACAAGACAACTGTATTTTCTGACAAAATGTGCATAAACCTCTTCATTTGTGTTGCTTTTGTGGGACTGCAAGTACAGATGACTTGTAAAGAGCTGAGAAAGAACTTCCACTGCCTCTCTCAGGTAACTTACTTGCTTTACAAAATCCTGGATGATGCTATGTTCAGATACTTGGGAGCCAATGGCAAAGCGACGCTTGAGCTGTTTCTCAACACGAGACAGCATCTCTTGGTCTTCCGGAGTGGTGAAACCTTCTACTCCTAGAGAGAGGACGTATTGCAATTAACATGAGACACACATTTCTTTATAGAAATAAACTGTTCAAGTCTTTGATACCTGATTTACTCAAAATTTACAACAGTACATTTTATATCAGCATGAGTTGTTTTGTTTGAGTTCATCATTTTAAATAAAACCTGAATTTAACATAATTGAAGTGGAAGGTTCATAATCGTTTATTTTTTGTTTCCTAAGAGTTCCTTTATTAAATTCAATCAGATAAACAAAAGCTAACAGTTGATCCTGTTGCACTAAACCCGTTTGCACACAAGTATATCATTAAAGGAAGTATCTCACTAATAATTTAGCTTTCAAATGATTCAACCTTGAAAACCCATACAATGATTATATATTTAGCATGTTAGTGTCTCTAAACCATTTCATATACATTACTGCAGAGTTTTTTCTTACAACAATACTTAAGATGAAGATAATATTGCAGTATCATAGATGGGAATGACAACAAAGAAATTAAATATATTTGTTTATATATCATTTACACACTGCCTCAACTGTATAAAGACTCTCAGCAGCCAACAAAAATCATAGCAAAGAAAGATTTGAGGCAAATATTTCACATATCATTCTTAGCTGCACTATCCTATACTCAATAGTTGAATTCATAATCTTGATTTTTCAAAGGCCAGCCAGTCTGAAAGCTGAAAACAAATCAGCAACCTACCATTATCTTTGAGAGCCAGATTATCAACACATGTATACCAAGCAATCTCTGACCAATGAACTCTAGTACTGTACAAGCAACATCTATTTCCTTGGTGAAACTCACCTGAGAGGTTGCCTGACAAAGCAGCATCAAGTGTCGACACCTGGAAGAGGCGCAAAGCTTCTTCAATGTCTGCCTCAGTAGCAAAAGGTTGGAGTTTCATCTTACTGAGGGATTCTGCTATTCGCACAATGGCCTCCAGCTGCCTGCATGGAATGAATGAAAAAATACATTAAAATAATATAAAATAAACTGAAGCAATAACCATGACTAAAAGAAGTAGAAACCTTTAAAAACATAAAAGAAAAAGGGCGAAGCATTAAATTAATAGAAATACTAACTGTAAATTAAATTTGGACAAGGATCATTTCAGCATGTCTATGCAAACTCAAGATCATTCTATTTCTCTTCTCTTTTATTCATTTTAAGAAATAATCCCAATTCCCTGAATCAAGACAAACACATCCTATTTACTTTAGATTTTATATTCACTTCTACTAACAAGACATCAGCGCAATGAAGGTCTCAAAAGTATTGATCATAATTTAAGTTCAAACTCCCATTGTATTCAAATTTCCAATGGTAACATGTGAATCTAGACACTGCAGGATTGGAGAGAGCTCAAATTCATAAAAGTTTATGCCTTTTAATAATATTTGCTAGCCTGAAAGGTTGCAGACAGACTTTCTGATGTATGTGCATCCAGGAGCATGCATGAAATGGCAAAAATCTTTGGAATCTGGAACAAATTGTCCCATTCTGATGGTTCTGCATTAAGTGCTCTGGTTCCAGATTTCAGATGAAACAGAAAAGAAATAGGTAGAGCAAGGCAACCCCATCTTTCCTCAGTAGACTTTAATGTGACCTTTCCCCACTCGTCCATTCACCCAAATATTCCCATTGCAAAATTCTTATGCAGTAGACCATAATCATGCCTCCTCCCCCCCATCTCCCCCTACCAATCATTTCCCTCATTACCAACATTCTTATCTTTCTCTTCTCTCCACATACTAAAACCACTCCTGTACATATTTAAAACAGTCCTAGTTTGTTATGTGGACAAACCAATTCTCTCCTCTGTCTCTAGTCAGGCAGGTTTCAGTTCAGTCATAGGCCAAACCAGCTTTTTGTGCTTGTGCACAGAAGACTTTGCACATCCTTATGTATACTTAGTGGCTGGACAACTGTCCTGTCAAATAACATGAACCTCCTTGTCTAATGACATACTAGAAAAAATCTGAAACTGTACAGAAAGACTTTTCTGTAGCATTATACAGTTCATACATATTTCCCTCACCTTACTGTAATGGGAATGTTGGAGCGACGGTCACTTTCTCTTTCGTGTTCGCGAGCACCACTGCGCATAAGGATATAGCGGTTCTTCAATTTTTCTGCAGCTTCTACAGAAAGGCGAGGACCACATTTCCTATGGGAACAAATAAAAAAATCTTAATATAGCATATGCACATGCACACATACATACATATACATACACCACATAAATACAAGATCATTTTGTCTAACCAAATTTTTAATTCTTATGGCACAATCACAAACCAAATTTGAACACATTAGTAAGTCATAATGTAGTTCAGTGTGTTGTGTGAACTTATTCACTGTGACTTATTAAACAAACTACTGTTAGAACACCTTAATATATAAACTCAAGTCTCCAGGCTGCTCAATTTATGAAATGAAAATGGCATGTTCTCAACTAAAGTGATTTCTTCATGATATGCCTTTTCTTCTCTAGCACTTTCTGAATGCTTATAGCATCATGAAATTTATTAAGAATAGTTGAGTGGGCTTCTCTCCTACACTCCTTAATGTGGACCAGTACATTGAGGGGGGGGAGGCTTGTGGGAAGACATTTTTGGTGCTGAAATATCACACTGGCCCTCAAGTCAGAGTGAAAGAAATTTTGCTTTTGCTTCAACACAAGATTCTAGAGACCTTTTAAATCTCTAGATTCAAAAACCTCTAGTTTTTCTTTCATTAATCTGAAGCATGCTTGAAAATTTTTCATCACTCTTTCCATGTAATTACTGATACAGTTTTCTTACTCACGTTCTGCAGTAGGCAATCAGCTTCTTCAGTTTATGCAGCTCGATCTCACCCTCAACTGCCTGCGTCTGTGTTAAGGCACTTACATGTAGTGACATCACATGTTTGGCGAGGATCTAGGGAACAACAAATAACAAATCAACTAGAAGGGGAAAAAAACTACTGAAATTGCCTTCTACACTTACTATTAGTGCAACAGCTTTACTACTGCTTTTAAAGCCTGCAAGAAATCTGCCATTATCATTCCTTTAAAAAAACACTGACTGTTCTTTTTAGTAATAGTTTATTATACCTTATTCCATCCTTCCTATAAACTTTGGAGAGCAATTTAGGGTATGTTTATACAATACATGGAGTCACAAGCTAGGCAATTAAACTTTATTGAACTTGCTCATATGTAGTTAGTCACATTATCATGCGAACACAGAAGAATCAATTAATGGTTATGCTAATCTTGAGTAAGTATAATATGGAAGAACAGTCTATAAATCTTACAGAGCTTATAAACAGTTTTACAATACTTTGCAGGGTAGAGATAACATATGAATACAATAGGACCTAAATTTGTAAAATACTTACTGGCTTCTGAATGCTAGCTTTGTTTTATAAGGAAGTATATTGGCTAAATTCTCTAGAATGGTTACAGAGAATATACCCAATGCCATAGAATTGCACCCCTTATCTAACTTTTCTTTTGGAAGTATTCTAATATATAAAAGAAATGAAATATAGGCTTTCACAAAATCAAGTCTTTGTGTCATTGTTTCTATAGTTTTAAAAAACTGAATTTTCCACACATCCTTCGCCATGTTGTACTGGGCTATTCAAACTACCCACCATGTCTCTTTCTTCATTGTGCTCATCTTTCACAATGAAGATCATGTCAAATCGGGACAGAATGGTGGGCATGAAGTCTATGTTTTCCTCTCCTTTAGTTTCATCCCAGCGTCCAAACACGGAGTTTGCAGCTGCTAACACAGAGCAGCGTGAATTTAGGGTAGTGGTGATACCAGCCTGCAGGATTGCCCAGAGAAAAGAAAGACTTGTATTAACCAGCATGCAGAAGTCAAAATGATGGAACTTATTCAAGTTCTTACTGTATCTGGGCCTACAGTTTAGAAAAGCTGAAAGTTAAGCTGCAAATCAGCCTGGAACATTTCTCCCATCGTGTTCTATAAAATAATGCATAATAATCTATAACCAATGGCTTTCCAATGCCCACAGCATGCCACTCTTAACTCTCTATACAAAAGCTGAACTCAATTTAATTATTGTCAGGGTTAGGGATCAGATGGGAACCTTTTATCTCTGTAAAATCTAAGTACCCACTTCCTGTCTTAAACTTTACAACACAAAAAAGAATCAACATTTTCTTCTCTGCCCACTGTTGCGACCATATGATGTTACTGTTATGCTCACTGTGGTCCTAGACAGGGTTCAAAGTGAAAATGTAGCCCTTGGCACCAAAAATGCTATTCAGTCCTGATAAGGAAGAATGAATTCGATCTCATTAGATATTTTAAGGCTGGCCTGAACAGCCTCCAGCCTTATCCATGTGACTCACTGTTTTTCCCGTAAATTCTTATCTTTTCTGGTAAAAACTTTGGATCTATAGTTTTTTCAAGTATTTCTCAGAAAGTTTTAGAGTTACTTTCAAGTAAGATCAACTGAGAATTTAATTACTATACAATGGAGAGGATTTCCAGAAGCTTGTATGAATACATAAAAGGCTTCAGATAAGTCAGCAGAATGGTTCATTTCATGCTTTGGCATTACCTACTTGCTACAGTGCATCCCCCTCCCTCCCAATTTATCCAGAGTCAACTTCATTCTTGGTCAGATATAAATAGTCCCTGGTTTAAAGTCATACTCATCTGTAAATGAACAAAAAAAATGCACTGAAAAGATAACTGTAAAGATTCTCAGAAGCTGGTATGGTAAGTTCACCTTGGCAATGGAAATGGTCTGCTGCTCCATAGCTTCATGGATGGCCACCCTATCATCTTCACGCATCTTTTTCGAAGGAGGGAAACAACAGGCAAAGTTTCCATATATAGAAGAAAATAATACCATTTTGTTAAAATCTTTTGTTAAAAGTTTTAAAATAATATTCAAAGCAATACTTAATTATGTGCTATGTTTGATGAAAGCTGGGATCCAAGGTAAAGTTGGTAACTCACTTTTAGCAGGAAATAAATGAAAACATTTTTTAAAATTGCTCTGCTTAAGCTGTTTGGGTTTTTTTTTTGAATTACAGAAATTTTACTATTCTCCATTTCTTTAAAATGGATATGTATGTTTATATAAAAGTTCTCTCTTCTTAATGTGACTGGAACTTACTCTACTTACTCTGAGCTCAATTACAATCATAAATCATGACAATTGTTAAATGGGTTGCCATGTGGCCACACGTGATTTTATGACCATTTCTGTGGCAGTTCTTAAGCATGTTCATTAACAAATCAATTATACACAGCGGACATTTTTTGTTGGAAACCAAAGAAAATACCAGAAACTGGCATAAAATGTGACATGCAAATGCCTGTAAATGTGAGTCAATTGCAAGCACCCAAAATGTGATCGCCCAATCTTGGGTGTGCATGACTGTTGGAACTTCAAAACTGGGTTATAAGTAGTACTGGGGAGGTCCATTGTAACTTTGAACTGTTGCTAAGTGACTGGTTGTTAAGCAAGAGCCACCTGTATTCCAATCTTTATGCTAACCATTCCATCTGTACCTTATCAAACTCATCGATGCAAACCACACCTCCATCAGCCAAGACCATGGCTCCACCTTCCACAAAGAAGCTGCGGGTAGCTGGCTCTCTGATCACTGAGGCAGTTAGACCGGCCGCACTGCTACCTTTCCCTGAAGTATAGACCTGAAAGAGGGGGAAATGAGACTGTAATGCTACTCAAATATTCTACAGGTCAGATTCTCTGCTTGATAGTGAAAAGAAAAAAAATCTATTTCTGAAATGTTTCTCGCTTAATTGTTTTGTTAGTTTGGAATGTGCCTTTCTATAAACTAAAATTTATACTCTGAAACATTGCTCAGGCCTTGACTTTCTTCTAAGTGACAAATTGTAGATTATTATATGTCTTTTTATGCCTTTTTATGTATAACTCAAGGTGATGAACATAACTAATACTGTGTCCTGTTTTCCTCACAACAATCCTAATTAAGGAGGGTTGTTTAGAGAAAGATAGGCCCCAAATCACAAGTAGAACCTCTTAAAAGTAAAATAAGAACTCTCCCTTCAACTCTCCATCCCCTGGTATTTGACCTACATTATTAGTCTTTGATCACTCAGCAGTAAGTAACAACTCGGTTTGGATTGTCATCAAACTTAGAAATCCACCTTGTAATCAGCAATTATTCCAAACTTTTAACACAACTTCTAATATCACCATTATTCAGTTTATGCAATAAAATCAGAAAACAAGATGAATGAGCTTTTATACTAGTGGAATAACAATGTATAATTTTAATAATTAAAATTGAATGGTTTTGATATGTCTATGAATCAAAGGGCTACTGAGTCATTAGATATTTGATATATATTGTAACTTCCTTCAGTACATAACTGTCCTAAAAGTTACTTACTCCTATGGGTGAACATCTTTCTACAAACTTTAAGAGCTGAGACTTGGCAGTTCCAGGGTCTCCCATCATGAGCAAATTAATATCACCTCTACGAGTTAACCCATCTGGAAGTCTGCAAATTGAGAAAAATTGTTCAAAGACTGGAGATAATATGAACTGTTTGTTAGAAAGCCATTCCCTGTTAAATTCAAATATTACTGAAGTGACTAGGAAACAACTGGCGTAATTGCTTGGAACTTTGCAAACAGGTATTCTGCACTCCTTATTAACATTTCATATATCCCCAAAATATCAGAATCAGAATTTATTTTGCCATGTG
>JANHFO010000715.1:240704-255739 GCA_032468095.1 Pareas carinatus
ATGAACATCTTTGGTGTTTTCCTTCAAGGCTTCTGAAAGATCCTGAAACTTTCTATTGAAGACGTGAAAGAAAGGGGGTGGTTTAAGATAGAATTGATATTAAAGAATTTCTCATTAGTCCTTTGACAAAAGTTAAACTAGCAATCTTAGGAAATCAGGGAAAAGAAGAAGAAAAAATATCCTTTCTAGAGAATAGTGAAAGAACCTCTCTAATCTTCAAAGACAAGATGTGTTCAGACCCAAAGTTATATTTCTCTAGACACAAAAAAGAGTTTGGAAAAAGTTACATATATCAGACTAAAAGATCACACAACAGGCTGACATTTAGAATGGAATCAGTTTGGTGAATTACAATCCATTTAATCGTACAAAGTTTTCTCATCTGGCATCACAGAGACTTGTTAGCGAGAGAAATACCAAGAATTCTAACCTGGAACATCTGTGAAATGAGAAAAGTACATGCTGAATATATATATGAATATCTTAAAATCAACACTCACCCTTCAGCATGCTGAGCCATTGTTCCCCTTTTCTGTTGTTTGCTATCCTTTCTTTCGCCTTTCTGTTGGCTTTTTGCTTTCTTCTTTCCAGAGGCTGAGAGGTTTCTGAATTAAGCAGTCCTTCTCCTTCATCATTCTCTTTATACTTTTATTGTGAGATCACGTGCTCAGCCAGAAAACATCTGACCGCAGAAAACATGCAGTTCTCTTGCAACATGTACACTTTTTTCGCTACACCCCATCACTAGAGAAGCTCAGCCCTTTCCTTTTTTTTCTTCTCTGAGTAGGGAGGGAGGAAGAGAAGTCACCTGATACGGCTTTATTGACAACTAAGCACAACAGGATGCCAAGAGACTTCTTTGTAAAGAACGCTGGCCATTAACCATTTCATTCCAGAGCCAGCCAGCTACTCTTTTCAAACATTAGTGACTCTTGATAGCATTTGTTTTTTATACCTATTGGATATACAAGGAATTCAAAAGAGGCAGGCAATGTACTGCATATCATATTTTTGTTCCTTGATTTAGGGGATAATCTTATCGAAAGCTTTGATATACACGTGGTAGTGAGAAAGTTATGTTGCTGAGGTTTCTCTCATCCTTCTGGCACAAAGTTCTGCCAGTGTAGATCTGTTGGTAGGATTTAATTTATTTATTTATTTATTATTTAAATTTATATACTTAATATATTTAAATTTATATAATCAGATGTTCATGGGGAATGCAAGGGTTCTTGTTGGTGGCTGAGTCTGGATCCACTGGAACCAAATCCACTTTGTTCCCCCACTATATGGTCTCAAACTGTGTAAGCTTATCATAGGATAAATTTCTTCTCACTATAGTCAACAAAAGGGAAAAATAATGTCCCTCCCTTGATTGTAGTGCCTCTGTAATCCTCCTTTTGCCTTATGTTGGGAGTACACTTTTATCTCCGTGGCATTTTTGTTGGAATACTCTGGGTGGGTAAATTAATTGCCAGACTGAAATCAATAGTTCTATTAATGGCACACTAAAATAAGCCTGTTTGTCTGTCTCAGAACTAGCCAATCTGCACCCCTCAAATCCTTTGCAAGTGACCAGTTCTAATGTCTGTCAAAAATTGAGCTTTTTGTCTTTTGTCAACTCTCTAGATGGGGAAAGAAAGGAAATGTCATAAAGAAAAAGGTCTAGAAACATTGAATAAGGGGTGACTGTCAGGTTTTGACTTTGTCTTCCACCTTGGCAGGGGGCATCTGAAGAAATGAAGGAATAGAAAAGTGTTTCTGTGATTGATTTACTGCAGCAATTTCAGTGGGAATGCTGAGTCTTTGGGGGCTGAAGAGTAGAAAATGGTCAGTATAGAAGGAATCCATTTTCATTTGTTGTAGCTTGGGATGCAGACATATGGAGTCCAGGAAAGAGGACCTACTTGTGCTGACATTTCACCTCACCCAGCTCAACTTCTTCAGAATGTCATTTTTCTTCAACAAGTCAGATTATTCTAGACCATGGTGACAAATGGCTGCCACTTTTTTCTACCATCTGACTATATCACCGATTTTATTCTCACATGTAAAAGAATTGTATAACAATACATAGACAGCTCATATTATCTACCAGACTGATGAGTCGTCTTCTTGTGAGCCGCTATAATGAGACATTACAAAGGATGATTGTTAATTATTAATTAACTGTTAATTATCCCTTGTGATATGTGCTATGTGAGTCTTGTAGTAGGGATTCTGAAGAAAGTCCAGTCTAAGAAAGAAAAGAACTAGAAATATCTAACTGATAATTCTCCCCACAGGCCAGTAGAATCACCCAGTGAGCAGTTTTAGGGACCAGTGTTGCCTCATAGAAAGCATCTTTTCACTGAGGTAACTTGTTGCTAACATCCATATAATCATCATTTTTTTCAAATTCTTTGGTATCACAATGGTTGCAATAGTTCAGTGAATAGATCAGAAAAGCAGCATTATAGAAACTGTTGTGTAAGCCTGTGCTGGAATAAAGATTTCACATATAAACTAATAAAGAACAATTTACTACTGTCAAGATGATCTTTGGACAGGGATAGAATTCTTTTGTTTTTTGGATCATGGGGCTTAACCTGGCTACCATATTATGGCTACTATTTATTTATTTTTATTTATTTTATTTAGTCATGCATATATGAGAAAAACAAGTATAAGTAGGAACATACTATATAAACATGCAGTTATAGATAGGTATAAGCATTTGCATAATAATGGAGTACGAATAAATGGGGACAGTAGGACAGGGACGGTAGGCACGCTCGTGCGCTAATGCATGCCCCTTTATAGACCTCTTAGGTATGGAGTGAGATCCATGGTAGATAGTTTAAGGTTAATAATTTTTTCTCAGAAAGCATATCTGGACCATATTTGTTTAATCAAACAAGGTGGGGGGGAAAGGGAAAGAAAAGAATCACTCTTCCATGGTTTGACATACCATATATGTCTTCTTTATTCTTTCAATTGGATGGAATATTTCCAGTTAGATACTGGGTGCAGCCACCTTTGATGATGATTTCACTTAATTTTTGAAAAAGGTTTGAGACCTTTTTGTAAATTAAGGTGATGCCAGATGTACAAGAGAAAAGAAACATTTTCTTAGTTATATTTCCAATATTTATTAAATGGTGTTTGGTCAACATACTAAGTTTCCATTCAATGTTTTATGAAATACTTGCATTTAGGAACTATTGCGATATCCCACAACTGATGAAGACTCTCTTTTGTATATGTGGATCATGCAATTTTGGCAGTATCAGCAAGGACAATCACCTTTGAAGATTGGAAAAAGAAGGCAAAACAACTTTCCTTTCTTTATTTTTTATTTATTTGCATAGATTGATTTACTGTGTGCTAGGCTGGGGAAATCTGCACTACACAACAGGATTCTTTGTTATTGTTACAGAACATTTTTATTGAGAAGCTCCTCTAAGTAGTAACCTTTTAGCCTCCTAAAATTATTCTCTTCTTAACTTTCTTACTGGTACAAGATTAGATATTCACCATTAACACTTATAGCTGAAATTTTGTGTGCCAGTTATTTAGCGCATGAATGCGATGTGAAATCATGCTTAAGTTTCTACCAGTAATGGCTGCTTCTCTTCCAACTGTTGGTAAGAAACAATGCAGGAAGCTAATCTTAGAGAAAGACACATGCATTACTCAGCAGTAGCAGTGCCTTCATTGCAAGGAAATCTCCAACAATGACACAGCAAAATGTTCTATGCACCTCCGAAGGAAATACTGACTTGGGGTCAACAGGAAACAGCAGCTGCTCCAGGGGTGGAGTTGGGAGAGGAACTAGCAATTGCTTTGTGAAAACTCCTTAGCTAGGAAAAAAGAAGAAAGCCTGAACAAATGGAGCAATTTTCATTTCCACAAGTCATTTTGATTGTACAGTTTAGTTTAAATGAAATATTCTTCAACTGTTGAAATTTTCTTGGCAACATCCAAAGATAGTTTGCCACTGTTTATTTTTAAGATGCATGTCAGTTTCGTATTTAGCCTAAAGCTATCCTCTCATGCAAGTATTAATCAGTCCCATCTTTGCTTAGCAAATTTCCAAGCCCAGACAAATTGAACTAGCTCAGTATTTCTCCACCTTGGCAAATTTAAGATGGGGTGAACTTCCGTTTCTGAATTCCCCAGCCACATGGTTGATTGATCATAATTTATACTTCTGTGGAGACAAAGTGTCAGTCATTTAACTTTCCATAATCTGATCAATTCCATAAATATTATAATATTTTACATGCTTCATATGCCATTAAAATAGAGACAAATGTTACAAGATAAGATGTAGACAAGAAAAGAGAACTGGATACAACAGAGAAGAGCAATTTTAAAGAAACAATAATTTGTATTGAAAACTGTTGTTTCTTCAAGGCATCATGACAATGGACAAATTTTATGTCCTGGATTGGCAAATTGCCAAATTATTAATGGCAACTGCATACTGGATATTTGCTTTCTCATTTATATTTAAAACATACGAACAATATTCAATTGTAAAACAGCAAAACCAACAGAGAACAAACATATGCCTGGAAATAAAATAACAATTAGTGTTTTCAAATCAATCAACCTATAGTTAGATCAAGAAATAGAAGGCTGGGTCTCGGCAGAGTTTGGTATTAAAGAAAAGGAGAATAAAGTTTTGAC
This sequence comes from Pareas carinatus, assembly GCA_032468095.1. Lineage (NCBI taxonomy): Eukaryota > Metazoa > Chordata > Lepidosauria > Squamata > Pareidae > Pareas > Pareas carinatus. The sequence goes on from JANHFO010000715.1 coordinate 245,379, forward strand.
TCTTGGCTTGCACGTCAGCAAGTTCTTGTCTCTGCACGTATTAATTGAGTTTCTTGATCCTTTTTTTCTCAATGCATTGCTGTCCTTTAGCCTGTATATCACTTGATTATTTTCGGTATTAACCAGTGCTGCAAACTTCACGAGCATGATGCAGAAACACACGCACACATTGCAAATTAATAAAGGAAGGGACATGTGCTTTTTCTGGCGTCACAGTGCATAAGAACGCCAAGTGCAATGACTTTCACTAAAGTCATTAGCTTATGAAGCAAAGGTAGGCAGAGCTCGCTTTAGCCTCATGTGGGATCAAGAGCATCAAGCACATGGGATAGCGTATGAAGTATTTTAAAAACAACCTTCCTAACCTCTGATACTTTTCAGATATTTTGAACAATCACAGCATTTATAAATAACCAGCAAGGGATGGAAGTTTTATTTTACACATGGGGCAGTGCCTGGATTGAGAAAGTTTCAGGGTTGGCAAGTAACTTTATAAGTAAAGCTGTGTATCTTTTACCTACTGGTCATTCCTGCAATGTCAGGAGCTAAATCCTGAGTGAGTCATCTCAGCAAAATCACTTACAAAATGCTCAATGAATTTGATGCTAATTACTTTATAACAATATGCTAATATTGATTTAAGTGAGTTTAATTGCTTAGGTGTGACAGAAATGCACAATAGAATTGGATTGTGCACTACTGAAATGCTCACTCTTACCCAGTGACTCATAATATGAACAAATGAAATAGAAACAATATGAGCAATCCAGAAAACCATTACAAGCATTGTAATCTGAAGAGAGAATACATTTTGTTCTTTAGAATAACAAGGGCCCTTTCATTTAAAGACACTGCCAGTTTGCAAATGGCTCTGTTCCTCTTTCACATCTTAGTATTGGCTATGTTCAACAACTGAAACACTTTGAATCTGGCATATTTGAAATCACAGTGAAAGGAATTATATGCTGTGTCTCGGGACATGCAGAAACTTCTGCTGCATCTGCCTCTCTCTTCCTGGACTTTAGGCCTTTTAAATAGAAAGCTATCTAATAGAAGAGAAGATACCGTGTTTCCCCGAAAATAAGACACTGTCTTATATTAATTTTTGCAACCAAAGATGTGCTAGGTCTTATTTTCAGGGGATGTCTTATTTTTCCACCGAGGCTGCTCAGAACCGGAAGTCCGAGGCCTTATTATCGGGGAGGTCTTATATTCAGGGGATGCCTTATATTTCAGTGAGAGGCAAAACCGTAAGTAAGTCTTATTTTTGGAAGATGTCTTACTTTCGGGGAAACAGGGTAACAGTTTGACAGTGGGTTTTATTACTTGGTGGATGTGTCAAACAGAAGTTGAAAAGATATTTATTGGAAATGATTAAGTGTGAATTCTTGCTCTGAGCACAGTGAGCAGTATTGCTCTAAATGACTTCTTTCAATTCTGATCCTACAAAAGTTGTGATCCTACAACTTTGTGCTCAGAAAAATACATTTCTGAGCAATATATCAACATTCTTCCATGTAGAATTGTTATTTCCAGAGCAGGTGTACAACTGTGTTTTTTTGATTCCACTCAATTTCAAAAATGTAATGTTGAAACCAGTACAGCTAAAATATAGTGGCTTATATTTTCCATCATGCAGCGCTTTAGGGGGGGAAAAGAGTGGCTAAAGAGTATTTCACAAGGGCTTTGAAATGTCAACACCAGATGTACCGCTTCAACATTGTGAAAATTGGGCCTATGGTGTGTTTCTTCAAGTGGTCTTTACCATCTGTTCTGTTGTGTATAGAATTGCAGTCCTTTCTGTTTTCAACAGGCTGCATTCATAATATTTATTGCTTATGCACTACATTATATTGGGATTTTTGCCTAGATTTTTAAACAAAAGAAAAAAAATTGCCTATTAATAAAAAAAGGAAAATATTTAAGTGAGAGTCTTAATTATAGGTCACTTCTGACAAACTTAGCTAATTCAAGTTGCCTTTAGATAACAAAACACTCTTTCACTTTTTCTATATTTAAAAGCTTTACCAGTTTTCTGGTAAAAGACTCTGAATTTGGGATCCAAAAATATTCAATAGCTGGGGCATGTTGAAATTAAAGAGTTTATGAATGTATCACAAACCACCAGGAAGCAAAGAGGAACCTGGATGAATAATGGAATTGTATCTTCATATAAGCTGCCACTTTAAAGCAGTATCTCCCCAACTTAGTAAAACTGATTTTTCTTAACAAATGTATTGCCTATCACAATAGGAATATTTAAATTGACTTAAAAATTGCCACATGTGCAGAAATATGTTCAAAAATCTTCCATAGTATTCCTATTAAGTTGAAAATTAATGAAATTCAGGTCAGTTTTTGATTCCTGGAGATTATTTAGACTAGTTCCTAATTTTTTTCAGAATCGCTTACTTCTAGGGCTGGAACAGAATGACCTGCTTAAGATCAGTTATTTTTGTACCTAAGGTGGGACTAGAACTCTCCTATTTTTTAGCCAGATGCCTTAAACACTACATCAAACTGGTCCGAATGTGATTTAGGTATGTATAATTCTGTACTGGGTTGTGACAGTCACATCTGCATGAATTTGGGAATTTTAGGGTGGAAATATGCGATTTGAATATTCTTCTTGCCATTTTCCTTTTCATAAAAAGATTTTCTTCTATAGGCTTGGCAAAATGTCTATTGGAAAACTTTGTGCAATGCTCAAATATTTTCCCTAGCTGTCTGTGTGGGCACACTCATACATAAAGAGATAGAATTGACCCAATAAGGCCTTTGAAAGAACCTCACCAAGGAAAATGTCTTCCTTACTACTCTGTATAAGGGATGCCTTATTATATCAATATGTTTCAAATGCCTTCTACAAGTTTATTGTTCTGCGGCTGCACAAACTTTACAGAAGAACAGTGGAGACATTTCTAAGATAAACGATATAACACCTTGCCATGCATTAATCATGTTGTCTATTCAATAGTCATCTATCATCAGCTGGCCTTTCATCAGTGGATATGGTTCTCTTTGTTTGGTGACCCTTTAAAAGAAAATCATTTTTTTTGTTCTTTCATTCTGTTTGTCATAGCTGTCTTTGTAATTTGACTAATGAATTAATACTTTTCTCTCTAGCTTTAAAAGAACTTGTCATTCACAAATGTGATGTTTTATGCAAAACTAGTGGCAAAGACTGTTCCTAGGTGATCATCTTGCTGCCAACTTCCTATTGTTTTAACATCCGAATCCAAGGTTTTTGATGGCTGTCTTATTAAATAATCTGATTAGGGGCTTGTTCACGTGCAAATTGTTTCCTGGTTACATTTCTGCCTAGGGAGCCTTGCCTCATGTTTTCTTTCCTCGTGATATTTTTTCTTCCACTTGCCAGCTTTTGCTGTGAGACTTGGTTCCTGCAGCCTTCATCCTTCCATGGCAACTTTATCAAAAATTTCAAAATGATTGAGCTAACCTGGCCTTTGTAAGTGGCCAGCCCCAAAATCAAAAATGACACATGGTGATTCTTCCAGGCTGAGTTCTTTATTATTTCCACACCAATAGACAGAATCTTGCCAGATCAAGCATTCTACTACCAGCATATACCATATACTTTGGGAGCTATTATGGAGGGGTTGTCTTCATCCTATTTCTCTCACACAGAATATCTGGACTTCATTATTTCTTACTCCTCTGGAGTCCAACCCTCCCTTATGGGAATCCATCTTACTATATTCCATCACTGTCAGAGTAAATACGTTTGTATATTGATTAAAGGCTGCTGGAAAAATGAGACATATTTTATTTTTATGGCTTTTATTTGCAAGAATGCACACATATTTTTGATATTTGAAACATGCAAAATAGAGCAGAAGGCTGGTATACTCACATCACTTTTCTGATGGTATTCCCAAATATACTTGGGTAAAAGAAATCTGATTTTCCAAATAAGTTCTGGGCTCAAACTAGTTGACTGCTCTCATGCTCTGAAATTCTGGAAACCAGCTGAAACTTGGATTTTGTGTATTCATGTGGGCTTTTTGTGATCTGTTCAGTTTTGAACAATGCATAATTAAGGGGGGACGTTACTTTGAATGATTTGTAAATTATGTTCCTGACATCTTGGGGCCCAATGAATACAGCTCCACTTTCAAACCAGATTACGGTAGTTCTACCACCCTACAACCAAGTTGTCCAGCTTTATATTTCTTGCACTGTTCTCCTTGGTCCCTCTGGAAATGAATGATGAACTTTATGGATTCTCGGTCTGCATTAGCAGGCAATTATTACATGCCCAATTGTTGCATGATTCATAGCAATATCCTATTTCATTTCTTCTTGTCAAACAATCTTTTTTATTTGAGTAATTGTATTGTTGTACAAGAAATGATTTGGTGTTGCATTTGTAGCCATCTTCTTTGTTTAACCATATATCTGTTTAGTTTGTTAGTTACTAGGAATCTAATATAAAAAGACCACATTTATTTTATGCACTAATGACTTTGGCAACATGATTTGGTGTCATGTAAAAGTGCTCAGCAAATGAGATGCTCTGCCTTAATGTGGTTAATAAAGGACACAGACCAAATGTTCTAGAGACAACTGTATGAATGATTAGAAAAATTAAATACCTACCATAGCGAGGAAACGAAAGATATTAGGAGACAAACTTAAATCTATGTATCATGATTCTAGGATGCCAAACAAAGCAAACATTTCCATGAATCTTTTAGGTACACAAATAGATCTAAAAGCGTTTGTTTTTTCTATGCGACTTGTCTTTATTGCACATTAAAAATTATATAAAGCAAAAATGGGTTATGCTTCCATCAGAATTGTCTATTCTGGAATGATCTCTTCCTTGTTATATGAGTGATTGCTGACCTTCAAACCTTCCGCCGAGCTTTAAAGACCTATTTATTCCAACAGGCCGGCTTGGGATAGGGTCTGGCTTCAAAAGGGGGGGGGGTAAATCTTTATAATTGGTAAAATAGTAGATATATAAAGAGTTAAGCTAAGAACTCAAGTGCTCTTTTTTCCTTTTCCTTTTTAAGCTTTTAGATATTTTTAAGTCCTGTTAAATTGGTTTCACTTATCTATTTTCCCTTTTATTAACATGTATGTTTGTTTGTATGTGTGTATATGTGGTAAATATTACACTGTACTATACTGTTAGATAACATAATATGTAGACTTCAATACTAATTAGTTTAAAGTACAAAAAGTACTGTATAACACAATCTTTGTTGTAATCTGCAGCAACTTCCTTTCTAATATTATACTTAATTTCATATGAAAAAGTCATGTTATTTTATTCTTGTAATATTTATATTTGTAACTCTAATTGATATTGATGTATTAGGAATTAGAAATATAGAGATATAAATTTTCTAAATTATCTAAAGAATAGAATCCAAACTTTTAATTGAGACTGTGCAAATATAATTGCATTGTAATAGTGTGTATTAAGATTTACAATACAGCAATTAAAAAAGTGGAAAAACCAGTCCATTCTGCCATGGGAATTACATTAGAGGCTCTGTTGCGACTGAATGATAATAAATTTAGCTACAACAGGGGTAGGGAACCTTGCCTCTTTTATGATTTGTGGACTTCCGCTTCCAGAATTACTGAGCCAGCCACAAGTCATAAAAGAGCCAAGCTTCCCTACCCTTGAGTTACATCATGTAGTAGAAAATTCTTTAATCTAGCAGATAATTAATAGCAGATTCTCTTTTTTCTCCTTCATATGAATTCTCTGGAAGAACCACTCTGTTGGGTGCTCATGAGTATTTAGAACATGGGCTATCCACTATGTGTGATCTTAGCGATTAAAAGGTTTCTCGCTTGATTGTAATCACGGTTTATGCTTGTGTTTTCAGATACTTGGGAGTTAAAACTTCCTTATATGCAACCTAATTTTTAAAATTTATGGCTACATTGAATACTCCTGTGTTGATTTTTTTAATCTGAACAAGTCACAGAAAATTGCTCCAGTAGGCACTTAAACTGGATGCATATTTGACTTTTTCAGCCTGGTTCTGATGCCTTCCCATCTTTCCTTCTCTACTCCTGCTGTTTCCTCCCTGCAAATAATCAGTCATATGAGCAATCTCCTCTGCTCGGAATCCATGCAGTGAGAAGGATAAACAGCACAACAGGATGTGATCAATCATCTTTGGCTCCACAATTATTTCATAGTAGGCAAAGGAAGGCAATAAGAATGTATTAACTGAAAACCATCCCCACAAAAAAGTATGATCTTTGAAAATTAACAAAACGATTCAAACAGTTTTGACTTGATTCTAGTTTTAAAAAAATAAACCGGTGATCCATGTGATTGTTTTTCTTAGTTACTTCTTAAATTGTGTAAAGTGAGCACATTTACAATTCTCAGTATGAGAATTTGGGGCTTTTCCCACCTCCCTTCATGTTACATTTAAGAGTTATAACATGCATAGCAATAATGCTATCATTTATTAGCTTATGAAAGTATTCTGCTAAAATCCAGCCTAAGGCCTATCTCATTATTCTGTTTTCAGTTAGTCAACAAAAGCCAATAAGCAGAGTATGAATCTAGTGCTGCTAGATTCATATTCATAATGTTCTCCTTAAACTAGCTTTGAAAGGGATATTGCCTTTGGCAGTGGTGCATGAATTTTAACTAGTAGTCTTGCATCATGTTATCCTCTATGAATGTATCTGAATTCTTTAAAATGTTGTCCATGTGAGTGACCATTGCTACATCTTGCAGCATGGTTTAGTTGTATACTATGAAGAGATTCTTTTCTAGAAACATCCCAATCTTACACCATTCATCTTCATTGGATGAATTGTGTGGTCTAAAAGACGCCAGGGTTAATGAAGGATTCCATGGTACACATGCCGATGATTCCAAGTACTTACTGTAACAGCTTGCTGTATGCTGATGAGATTTTTGTTAGCAGGGCAAAAAATGAGACTGCAGGCTTCAGGTTGCAAGAACAGGATTTTTTATTAACAGTAGGAACAAAAACTAAACTCCAGCAGCTGCCAAACCCCGGCTGCTGTCCTTTTATACTTGGTGCAGCTTTGCGTGCCTCAACCAATCAGCTTTAACCTGCAATTTCCTTGCTTCCAGCCCAGCCCATGCAGTCTGGGGGAATCTTCCCAGGCTGGCTCCAGGAAGTCTGGTAAGTGTTAAGTATATCACCATTTTATTATCATATTCACAAATAGGATTACGTAGTCTACTAAGAAGATTCAGTTTCTATTGCCAGGACAACTCCCTAATCATTAGTAAATCTAAATAAAAAATAATGCTATTTGGAAGAGAACATCAGAGACATAAGTGGCAATTAGATGGTGAACCAATTGAACAGGTTAACACCTTTGTATATTTGGACGTAACTTTTTCCAAGACTGGATCTTGAGTCTGCTATCATCAATGGAGTACATTTAGAGTAAAAGCCCATTTGAATTTATTGCTCAAACTAAAGAACCATAGTTACCCAGGGTCCCTAGCCCCATTAATTAAGGTTTACAAGGCTAAGATTACCACTATGCTTTTATATGGAGCAGAAATTTACCCAACAAATTTTGTAAGAAGCTGTGGCCTTCCTGTCTCTCGTGGAATAGGAGAACAGTCCAAAAAAAAAAGAGTTGCTCAAAGAATTAAGGATGTAGAAGCACAAAATGATATAGCTATCCTTGGTAATGTGGGTAACTTGAAATGGCCGAGTAAATATAAACATACTTTTCAAGTAGATAGTTATTTGAAGTTACAACTGCCAAAACATCTTAGGGAGATATTTACGCAAGCGAGATTCGAACAGCTTGAAACAATGGTCAGATATGGGAGATTTCATGCCATACCCTACAATGGGTGTCTCTGCATTTGTGGAGCGGCAGAGGTAGGGGACCTGGCTCACATCCTATTTGACTGTTGTCTGTATAAGAGGGTAAGAGACAGGTATCTTGGTCTATATATCAAACGAATGACCCATTGGGATTCCCATATCAAAACAACTTACCTTATGTCTGGCCAGAACTTGAAAATAACATTTAACGTAGCACAGTACTTAAATAAATTGGTTCGGGTTGAGATCTGCATATGTGGGACGGATGGGGGTAGATTAAAAGGACGAAAATATAATTTTATCATATTTTATCTATATCTTAAATTATTGTACACTATTACAATTCCATTTTAGATTGTATTTTACTCCCATTTCATTTTAAATCGTATTTTATTCTAATTCCATTTTAAATTGTACTTTATCAAATTCTATTTTAAATTACTTTTATCAAATTTTAATAATAATTTGTTGCTGGAACTTTGCGCTTTGATATGGCCCATGGGCTAATCAATAAAGGCAATTGTAATAGAGGTTAACATCATTCTAGCATTTTATTTCATCTCATAAACAATGCCACTTTTACTTCATGTTCTAAATTTAAATACCTGATTTTGCAACCAGGGTCAATATATTACAAAAGAGGTAAACATTCTCATGAAAATGAACCTTCCTCAGTTTAAGTGGACAGGAATCCTGATTATAGCTAACTTGAAGCAGAAGGCAAGATCAGGTTGGACATTATGAGTTTTGTTTATAATACTTTGCCTCAATCCTTATTCAGATTGTGGCTGATATTTGTAGTTTAAACTAGAGAGTCTTAGCTATTTCATGGACAGGGTACACTATGCAGCCAAGTTAAGGCAAGTTATCCTTAAGGAAGGATAATGACATATGTTCTACCAAATAAATAGCAAAGGATGAAACCGTACTGTCTGGAAAATTGTTAGAAATAAATTGTGTGTGTATATGTAGATGATAATAATTAAAATGTATTCATAAGAGAACCAGTGCAAACTTTATTGCAAAGAAAATGCTTCTAAATATGTTGATGCTGAAATACACCCCTTTATAGGGCATTAGGTAGCTGACTGCTCATTTATCCCATATCATTATAACACTCTGCCATTGGTAATTCTATCAGATAAATATTTGTAAATCTTATAGTGCCTTTCCCCTTGTGGTCTGAGTTTGAGTTAGTGACTGTATTGTTGCTCCTTTTATTGAGAATAAAATAATTGATATCACATCTATTAGCAAGATTAAATTGGGAATGGCCAATCACATCACAGTGTTTAATCAACTCATTAGAAATGTACTCATCTATTTATATAATTTTTAACAGTGAAATCCACTGTAATTGTCCTCAATATGTTAGAGGGATGTTTGTATTTTACGTCTATTATGGAAGGCTCATGTGCATGTAAAATGTTTATAACATTATAAAATATTTCTGTGTAATATTTCTGTGACTTCTCAGAAATGATTATCAAAATCTGATAATGACAATTCTATCAACATACAATATTATACACCCTTAAGGGAAGTAATTTCCATACTAATGTCTCACTTTACATAAAATGAGACTGATTTTTACATATCAGGGAAGTAAGTTCCTACTGCCTTTGTGTATTAAAATAATAGTTGGGATAACCTCCCAGATTACTGAAAGAACTGACAAACCACTTCTCAAATGCTAGTATGTCCAAAATGTGTTTAAAATGTTGTAGACTCCAGTGAGAGAGTAAGGCAGAAGCAATTTTCTAGTAATGATCACAAATCCTTATTATTAGCTGGTTCAATGCATACCACTACATGATATATAGAGTACAACAATGCCACATTAACTAACCAGGTTATGATAAAGAAGCTCTCATTTTGAGACTGTTGTTGATTTGGGTCCAGTTCAGATTGGCATGGCAAGATAATACATGAAGCTGCTGGGTGAGATCATCTGTCACCATGAACTGAGATATCATCAATATGCTGATGATAGTCAGCTTTATGTCTCAGCTCATAGTAAGCTAAGTGATGCTGTGACCAATCTCTTGGCATACCTGGAGGCTCTGCTCTTAGGAGTTGGATGGGGAGCAACGGGTTGAAACTCAACCTTGGCAAGACTCAAATGGCTCTAGGTTTGGGGTTCTTTGGTTTGTGGAGAATTGCCACCTTTGGTCTTTGATGGGGGTGACACTGCCCCAAACAAACCCAGTGCGTAATCTGGGGGTTCTCCTGGATTCACAACTCCTACATAAGGAACAGATGGCAGTCTGGTCAGGAGGACCTTTGCACAAGTCCAGGCTGTGCACCAGTTATGCCCTTTCCTGGATCAACAATCCTTACTCATGGTCACTCACGTCCCAGTCACCTCCCATCTTGTATTGCAACATTTTATTTATTTTATTTATTTAATTCAATTTATATAACCGCCCTTCTCCCCGAAGGGACCCAGGGTGGTGCACAACCATTTAAAAAACACAACAAAATAACAGAACATATAAATAAGACAACACAGAATTTAAAAACCAATTAAAAGGGACA
>JANHFO010000718.1:0-17327 GCA_032468095.1 Pareas carinatus
TGCTGTTTTAAATGCCTGTAAGCCGCCCTGAGTCCCTCGGGAGAAGGGCGGGGTATAAATAAAATTATTTATTTATTATTTATTTATTTAAATGGAAGACAACCTTGCAATAATGGTCTGTGTAAAATACAAAAGTTTGGTTGGGTTTTCCATGTGATTCTAATGATAACTGTTAGAAGATTTCCTTCCCAAATTGGAAATTGCTACTGTAAATCTAAGAATTATTTATTAGTTATGCAACAATTCATGTACATCCAGCTGACTTGCTGTGGACCTTTGCGTTAATCAAAGTGCTATGATAATAAGTTAAATAGTATCTCTGTACTCTAAAGATTTTAGTTCAATTTTAGATGGATCATAGCTTAAATGACATTGTTATACATTAGTTAGAGCTAGTTTGCTGTAATGGTTAAGGTGCTCACTTAGAAATGAGGACCCTTGAGTTGTGGTACTGCTTTAAGCATGAAAGCCTGCTGAGTGAATTTGGACCAATCACTGTCGCTCAGCCCAGTCACATCACAGGACTGTTGTTGTGGGGAAAATAGGAGGAAAAAGGAGTAAAATGTGTATTTCCTGTCTTGAGTTCCCTATAAAGTAATAGAAGCAGGATAAAAAAACGAATAAACCTACCCTTTTTCGGCCAGAAACTTTGATTTTTAACAGAAAATTAAGGAGTATGTGTATATCCAGATGTCTGTTAAATCCAAATTTACATCATCTGCTGCAAATGATGTAAATTTATATTATTCACAGACTACTTTGAATGACTTGAAAGATTTGTCTATTATTTGGAGGATTGCAAATCTGGTATGTTGCACTGAAAGTCCAATAACATTGACATTTTCAGATGCAATATCAAAAGTTTAAATGAATACTGTTCTTGCCGCAAGTAGTTTTTATTCAATTTATTTGATTTTATATTTACTTACATATCAGAATCAGAATTTATTTTCAACATGTGTGTCAGGATTCAAAAGGAATTTGTCTTCAATGATAGTGCTCAAAACCTACATACACACATAACAAGAATACAATCAAGATACATTCATAGACAGTGAATATATAAGTATAATCATGATCATTTGCATATATAGGCATAATCAGTTAAGTATATAAGGATAAGATACATTCATAGTCTTAAATATATAACATTCATCATGTCTTATTATAAAGTACGGACCAAAACCATTTCATCTTGTCACAAAGGACACCCATCGCACTAACACTGTCCTATGAATCAGCTGTTTAATAGATTGATGACGTGAGGGAAGAAACTGCCCTTATGTCTGGTTGTTTTGGTTTGCAATACTCTGTAGCATTGTCCAGAGGGGAGACGTTTGAACAGATTATGTGCAGGGTGTGAGGAATCCATACTTATTCCACCTCCCTCTTTTTGGATCATTCAGTGTACAGATCTTCAATGGAAGGAAGTTTTGTAGTAATTATTTTTTTTGTAGTTCTGATTATTCTTTGAAGTCTATGACCATTTACTTACTTAAGACCATTGCAGCACACACTCACATGGTCATGTGATCCGAATTTGTGTACTTGGCATCTGGCATATATTTATGACAGCTGCACTGTCCCAGGGTCATGTGATTACCATTTGCAACTTGCCCAGCCAGCTTCCAATAAGTAAAATCAATGGGAGAAGCCAGATTTGCCTAATGACCACATGATTCACTTAACAATTGCAGTGGCTTGCTAAACAACTATAGTAAAATGGTTGTAGAATGGAGCATAACTTACTTAACAACTGTCTTGCTTAGCAACAGAAACTTTGGGCTCCATTTTGGTCGTAAATGAAAGAATACCTGTATAAAGCATAATCCCTAAAAGTAGAAGAACTACAGGTCAAACTATTTTTGAGTGTGAATGATATAAGTAGGGTTACAATGCATATAAATTGCAGTGCATAAATGCACTATAATTTTCTCAGAAGAAGCATAATCTTCAATTAATATGTCAATCTTCCTCAAAGTAATGTCTTCTACAGATTGCAGACTGCAATTTCTGTCATTCCTAGACAAACTGTCTGAAGTTACAGATCTGGATGGCACCAGATTGGGGAAGAAACCTAGTTTATAATCATTAGTCCAAAAAGAGGTTCACTGCATAATAAAGCTATTACCTTGATCTCCTCAGGTATTTTCACCAATGAATTGCTTTTACATCCTGTTTATGAGATCTCACCATTTATGTATTCTCCTATGTACTGTATGTATATATGAGATACCATTCCTATATTTCCAGTTTTAATCAATCTCTCCTTATAGATATGAAGAGACCGTAAAATTGGAAATTCATTCGTACTAGTAGATTATAATTTATTTACTGAATTGATAATGCTTCCAAACTCAAACAATATGATTTTCTGATGATACCATATACAGTTTTTCCTTCTACCATCTGTATTTTGGGTCTGATGGAAATTTGAATTAAAACCTGAATTGATAAAAATATTACCTCGATATGGATTTCACATTTTGTTAATAACTTGGCGATTAAATCTTCAATCAGTTTTCATGTGCATGAGAGTTTTTCAGTGTTCGGAACTCAGTACCAGCTCTATGACATTAGCAGCCTTCTGCTCTTTCTCCAGTCCATCCTGACAGGTTTTTAGAAGGGAAAAGTATGTTTCTTGAAAATGTATTGATCCAGTATTGATTATGTTGGTATATTCTAAGTGGGTATTGGTACAGTAATATACTTTCTAGTTCTTGGGTTGAAGGCAACAGTATGTTTACAAGGTAGTTTCTAGAACTGAGATCCTAGCTTGCTTAGAGTAGCATTTCTTCCTCTTTCTTACTCATAAGTAAGACTGGTTTTACCCAAAGTCTTGTCTGCATCAGGGAATGCTACATGTGGCTAGAGAGAATAGAAAACTAGAGGTAAATCTGAGGAAATGTAGCATTCTGAGTGAAATACAATCTTAGTAGAATAAATTGTTCTACTAGATGATATGTATGAATGGGAATGAGAGAGTACAGAAAAAGTGATTAGGCCATTCAGAGATTCAAGAATAATTGAGAACAGTGTTGTATACTCAGTATCTACTTAGAAAAAGGTCTGCATTTAATTTGTGATTTACGTTTATTCATACATATTGCAAAGGAATGTAAATCTAAAAGTATGACAGGTTTGATTGTTTATACTGAAAATTTGAGTGAAATATACAAAGTTCCTATTTTCTGAATGTTGGGCAACCTTTTCTTGATAATGTCAAGGATTTATGAGGGAAATAGATACAAGAGAAAAAGTGAAAAAAAGCCACTGAAATAGAATGACTGCTGGGATGAAACTCAAGTGATGGTGTGTTGGAAAGAATATTTGAGAGATACATGGAATAAAAGTGATATGTCAAAGATTGGAGTTGAGATATTCTTAGTGTCCAAGAAAAAACACTAATGAAATAGAAATAAATGCTATGAGAATCTTAGACTAAGAAGACTGCAGTAATAATTGGTATTACTAAAAACATTAAAATATGGATGTGGTTAATGTGTGAAACCAGCAACTGTGCTTGATATCTGGAAGAGTAGGTATTGAGCATGTTCCCTGAAGACAGATTCCTTGTGTGTCCTGACACACATGGCAAAATAAATTCTGAAATGGTTTTTGTGACATGATGTCCGTACTTTATAACATGACATGATGAATGTTACTTTAAGACTATGAATGTAGCTTATGCTTATATACACAATTGATTATGCCTATATATACAAATGATCATGATTATGCATGTGTGTGGTCCAGGTGTGTTCGGGTCTTTTCCCGTGTAGAGTGGAAAGTTTCTTGGCGACATTATATATATATATATACACACACACACACACACATGCAAATGATCGTGATTATGCTTTTATATTCAAACTGTCTATGAATGTATCTTGATTATATTCTTGTTGTGTACGTATGTAGGTTTTGAGCATGATCACTGAAGACAAATTCCTTGTGTGTCATGACACACATGGCGAAATAAATTCTGATTTTGATTCTGAATGTCATTAATGTTCTCCCACAGAAAATGATAGCAAAAGTGAATGCTAAAACTACATGGAATATCAGGGTGTTAAGTGAGCATAGGAACAAGTTTGAAAGAATTCTTATTCAAGGAAGAGGATAATATAGTGCAGTCATATGTTGGACAAAGGATATGCAGTCCATCTTTATTCTTCAACATATTGTTGAAAAAGAAAAAAAGTATATCGGTTTATTTGGAGAAAACCTGTTATAAAGTAAATAGGCTTCAATTATGGGATATTTTGCAAGAGTATGTTGAAAGTTGGTTGCCAAATGCAGTGAGCATTAATTATACAGCTGAAGTAAAATCTGTGTGAAAATAAATAAAATGCTTAATCAGGATTTCAGCATTATGTAAGTGGTAATGATGCCTTTTTATTATTTAATATGTTTGTGGTGGTGTTAAAGTTATGTTGGTTGAGCATGTGAATTTGTATACTTTGTAGAAAACGCCTTGTTGGCTGAGAAACTGATTTGTAGCAAGTGCTAAATTGTACAGTGCAAATGCAATGAGAAGTTTTGATATGAAAATTAACATTTCAGAAATAAAAGTAGTTTTTTTAACCGAAAAAATGGGATAAACAACTGTTAAGCCATGTGGCAAAAAATAGCTAATTGATGTATATCATGTTAAAATATTTGTTGAAAATGGGGATATAGAAACATTATAAAACATGTAGATTGCATTTGATCTATGGTAAAGAATGAATGTTGGCGAAAAGAAGCAAAAATGGCTGTGAATAACAGCATGCTTTGCCCGTTCAGTTGTGAAAGCAAGAGCTGGATATATGAAGAGGAACATAACAATCACTTGAGTGCAGTGGGAACAGGATACTTAAGTGTGTGGCTACATCAAAAAGAGATAGGATCAAGAATGAATGAGTGATGGACTGTGTATGTACACCAGTGAGTGACCAGTATGAAAAAAATACATTGAAGTAGTTTGGACATGCAGAGAGTAAATAAGGATTGAATTACAAAACAAATATATGAAGAACAAGCAAATGACTTGAGAGGAAGGGGAAGACCAAGAAAGTTATAGATGAGTGGAGCTGCTGAGGTCTGAAGAACAAAAAGCAATATATGAATCAGCTTTGGGAGAGGCAGGGGTGGCTTTCAAGGATAGGAAAGTATGTTGAGTATAGTGAATAATGTTAGTGTAATATAGTTTTAGTTATGCTTCTTTTTCAGTTTCATTTTAGTTTAATTTCTTCAGCTTGCTCTTTTATATAATTTTATTCTACGCAAAAGGGAATAATGTAATAGATATAAATTTATGTGAAGATGTATTAATGGCTTCAGCCTGTGATTTGTGATGGTTTTAATCTTAGGTGAGTAGATGTATTTGTCTATATCATAATAAGAAACTTATTGACTGCATGCATCTGTCTCGGCACCTCTTTATAACCCCACATCGAATGGAAGATTTCCCCCCCCTTTTTTTTTCCTTTCGGTTGATTTAAGGAATGAAACATTTATTTTCTTTTTTTTGACCCTACAAAACCCTAAAATATGGGTTTGAAAATTCTGGCTGTGCACCTTTTTAATTACAATATTACCGAACATGCTTCATGTAACCTCAATGTAGCAGAAAGAGCAGGAGTCATATCAAGATTTAATCCTCACTGAAGCCTATGGCATAGGGACCATATTTTCATAACAGTTCCTTAGAGACTACTTACAATTCAATACTTAATAAATTTATTCCAAAGTAAATTCACACTAAATTTATTAAATTCAACTCTACAGTAAACATTTCTAAATATTATTTATAGGTGTCTGGCTCTTTTTTAAAAAGTCTGAGTCACTTCCATAAATGAATATGAGTCAAATTTTGTGAAAAAAGACTAGTACGTCTCTGTGTTCAAAGTTCATAAATCTGTCTGGGGTTTATATTTTTAAATAATGTTCCTAGAAATATCTACATCCTGCAGGTAGCTGATTCCCAGTCCCAGAAATCTCCTTTGGTCATCTCATTAAAAACTCTCATAATTTTGTTTTCTTGGTTTGTTTTGTTAGAAAAAGTGAGCCTTTGTCAGCTTTTTGAATTTATAAGCTTTGAAGAAAAATTATTTAGGTGATATTGTAATTTTAAAAATGTGAACCATTTAAACTGTATGATTTGCAATTGGATATATGGATATAAATGCACTTTTGCTACTGGCAATATTTGTAAACAATAAAACTTTATCAAGTATTCTAAGTATCTTTAAAAAGCCTAATTTTATGAACTGTATTCTTCAGATCTTTGCTTATGGGAAGCTTCTATCTCATATTGTCAGTGCCACAGACTAAGTTTCTTATGGTGTACATAGGAGAAGGGGAAGGCACATTTTTGGCTCTCTGGCCACATTTGGAAGTTAAATGTATATTGTGACAATGCTAAGAAAATGTCTGTCATTGGAAGGGGAGAAGGCAGTCAATGCACATGGTGGAATTCGCTAGTCATCAAAACACCCTTTGCCAGAAAGACAATTGGTAATGTTGCTGCTCACTAATTGCCATAATATACTGTCTACCGCTTCAGTTTATTTTTTCATGGCAAGTAAGATATACATCCACCCCTTTTTTATTTTTAAGAATAAATATATGATCTATACGGAGCCCCAAAATATTATTACAGTTGAAGAGGAGGAGGTTTTTATAGCATCTATATTTTTTTCTGTATTTTTATTTAAGGATGTCTAAGCAAACTTTAAAGGCAGGAAGACAGCCTAACAGACACCAAGGAACATGTTTTCATACCCATGGATGCAAACAAAATTCTCTTTTAACGTCAGGAGGAAAGGTTCTGGTATCTGAAGACATTAAGACATTGATTTGGCTTTTTATATGTTGTTAGATATTCAAGTGGAGAGAGAGATTGAAATTGAGATTCTTTGGGACAGTTAGATACTACTGTCAGTTTGACACTGACCTCAACCACATCTGGAGCCTTGATAAATCTTTAGATTATCATATATAAACAGCCCCTGGCTCTTTTTAGTCAAAACCCTTTGTGGGTTTTCTGCTAAGATGCTTTCAGTTCCTACCAACAGCTAGGAGAAAGAATCCACAAGCCAGCATTTCAGTGAAACCTCTCTATGTTTAGAATGCACAGAAAAGTTGAGGACTTCTCTTTTCTATTCAGGGGCCAACAAAGAGAATTTATGGTTGGATGATATGCTGTGGTTTCCCAAGGGCACCTAACTTTAGTAAAATGGTTTGGTCAAACGTGGTCAATGTGAATATTTTAGAACTGGCGACAAGGTGGTGCTCTGCATTTGAAGCTGATACTTTGGTATTTATTGTGGGGGACTCGCTGCCCAATGACTCCCCCTGGTCATAGGGATCACCATGGGAACAGCTCAGCAGTTAGTCTATCCTTTTATGGCCCTGTTTCTGATAGATGCTGACAGTTGTCAAGTTGCAGACAAACATTCAGGAAGAAGTAGGATATTGCCGTGTCTGATTGGAAAAGCAGCTAAGAGAAGAACAATACAAAATTACAAGAGGTGGCACATTGACATTCTCATTTTTCTCTTAAAGCAGAGATTTTGATTGAAGTAGTGCTGTGTGAATAAAGTTTTATTGTCCCTCCCATATGACGTTTCAGATATTCCTCTTGTAGGACAGAGCTACCATCATTCTTGTCCCACTTGGAGAAAGTACTATTGTCATAGTGATAGCAGCACAATTGATACGAGTTTGGCCTTGAAGAGAAAAGGCCCTTTTTTCTCATCCCATTGGGCCATGGTAGATGAAGATTTGGGATATAAAGACCTGAGCCCATTTGATGCCTTTAAATTGGGAATGATTGACTTAGACCTAATCTAAATACAATATTTTAGACACTGTAATAATGCACTTTTCCTGTTGATTGCCCTTAGTAACTTTTGAAGAATTCTGTTTAAAGTTTGTCTTTCAGTTTCTAAAATATATTTGCTACATTCATTTTGACTTTAAATAACTGCCCTGCATTTTCTATTTTTCAAATTCTCTGTGGAATAACTATCTTCCTAAATTCTTATTCTTGCACAATTTAGATCTTTGGATTGGACATGTAAGACTGGACTGGCTGACCCTCTTCTTTATGCTTCCATCCCCAGGGTCTTTCTTCAGAAATCTTACCACAATTTTTTCTGCTTTATGTGGAGAAAACATCTTCCTTATTGCTTAGCATCATATAGGTGATTATGAGCATGCAAGGAACAAAATGCTAGGATGTAAATTTCTCTTCATTGTAATATTACCACTGGCAAGTACTGTGGTAAGTTTTAAGGCTTAGACTCAAAATGATCTTGAGAGAATTCTTTAGTAAACAAGGGTTTACTAAAAAAAATGCCTGTGCACATATCTTTCTTTTCCATAACGGAATGTTTTTTGCTCTGAGATTTCATTTAAAACAAATCATCTTTTTTTATTTAGAACTTTGGTTATAGTTCTTCTAAAGTTCAATGGTAAATTAATAAGTTTGTGAAATAAACCTAATAACCAATTGCATATTTAATCAGGTCTGTTGGTACTACAATAAATGTGAAGTGAGTCTGATTAACCTCTAAGAAGCACTGATATTCTTGGTCCAGTAAAACATGTAGCTTTTAGTAAAACATTGGACGTGTTCTATGAAAATGAAATGAAATGAAACCTTTATTGTCATTGTACGACATGTGTCCCTTTGTGCACTTCCCCCCCCCCAACATTTGTAGAAGCCACATTCTTACATTATTGCTTTTCATTCAGGAGTCTGACAGCCCATGGATAAAAACTCTTCTTCAGCCTGTTTGTGTGGCTGCCTACATACTTCTGTGTTTCCTGCCCAATGGTAGGAAAGTAAAGAAGGGCTGGCCAGGGTTTGAGTCACCCTGAGGATTTTCCTCACTCTTCTAAGGCAACGGGCCCTAGCGATGTCGTCCAGGGGTCTCAGGGGACAGCCCACGATGTTTTGTGTTGTCCTCATCACCCTCTGTAAGGTCTTTCTGTTTGCGGCTGTCAAACCAGCATGCCACACCGTAATGCAATATGTGAGGATGCTTTCAATGGTGGACCGATAAAAGGAGGTCATCAGTTGCTGGAGTCTCTGTTGGGTCTTTCTGGCCCCCTGGGTCTAGTCTAGTTCTAGTTTCATGCTTGGCATGATGTCAACTGTAGTGCAGCCAACTCTTTTAATAATGGTAATTCATGATACGCGTGTTAACCTGTATGCTGCACTGCAGTGAAGCAGACAAACACATACACACACTTTGAACGGGACCCTTTGGATTCTTTGGAGTGTCCTGATCTGAATAGATCCATTTTTCAAAACCCTCAGCTTTCCCTACTGAGGCAAATAGAGGGCATTTCCTCTTTGCTTGGTTAAGAGTGTCTCTTGAAAGTGTAGACTGGGCTTTTCTTTTGCTCTCTGGGCAGGGAGAGGACAAAGCCTTGAAAGGCATTTTTACATCGTTTATACCCTTTCCTAAGGTGTGATATTCTAGTAGCCAGAATAAAATCTGCTTACAGTCCTCCTAAATCTACATATGTTGACATATGAGAGAAAAGAAGTAACAGAATCGTTTTATTTCTGTCCTTTTAAAAGAGAGAAGATGAGTGAATCCAGTGCAAAATCAAGCCAGCCCCTGTCTGCTAAACAGGACAAGGATGTTTCGGAGAAGAGAGGACGAGGCCGGCCCAGGAAGAAACCCCAGGTTTGTACAATGTTCAGCTTCCCTCATGTTACTAGGGGAAGCTTTTGCAAGATGTACTATGAATCTTGCCTCTGACTGGTTATTGCTTAAAGCAACTGAGTCATAGTAAAAGGGAGAAACAAAGGAGTGTATACTATGGTGCAACCAGAGCACTGATGATACGCAATG
This sequence comes from Pareas carinatus, assembly GCA_032468095.1. NCBI lineage: Eukaryota > Metazoa > Chordata > Lepidosauria > Squamata > Pareidae > Pareas > Pareas carinatus. The sequence continues at coordinate 9,858 of JANHFO010000718.1, forward strand.
AAAGTTAAACATCAGTAGGTCATTTACTTTGCATACTTAATGAAAGCAACTCCTATGGGAACCAGAGCATCTTGCTTTATGATGCTGGCAGTAATTGGGACAGTCTAACTCCTTTGTCTCTGGGACAAACACAGTTCTGTAGAGGAGTACTGAAGCAAATTCTGAATCTCTGCCCATTTTCATAATTTGCAAATATCAAAATACTTTCCTTCCTGAAGTAGCTAGAAACTATTTTAGTAGCCCCCCAAAACATTTAGGCTGTCTTCAGTTAATGCAGTGGCCTGGTATACTTTGAGAGTAATTTAGCAGTACTGCCTTAGACTAGCTTATTTTGATCCCAGAAGGAATGCAATTTCCCTCTAGAGATTACTTCAGCTTAAAATGTTGATAGTTTGAGAACCCTTTAGAAGTGTCTGCAACTCTGCAATATTGTCATCTATAAAATGATCAGAGCTTCAATTAAGTCCTATTAATAAGTAGAGATTCTAAAGCAGTTAATACAGTATATTGTGTCATGTCTTCATTGAACACACTAAGCAAACATTATTGGATTTCTAAAGAGTTCGCATATTTTGTCTCACTACTATAGATCTTTAAAAGACTTTGAATCACATGATCATTTATAATATGATCCAATGGAGATTTTGATAGGCAATCACATCACAATTCCTGGAACTTCAATTGCTGCCCTGTCCCACTTGAGTTTTCCTTTTCAGTGAAAACTAATTTCAGTGAACTAATTGTGGGAAGGACATAACTGTTTTTGAAGGAAGTATGTTCATTTGGAAAGTAAGGTATCATGAATGTTTATGTTATTTGCATGATATCATTATGCAGATCTCATCATTTTTATCACTTCTGTGATGACATTTAAAAACATATAAATCCATTGCACTGTGTTTTATACCAATAGCACTTATTTATTTAATTAATTAGATTTATATACCGCCCTTCTCCCGAAGGACTTAGACTTAAGTTTAGAGAAATGAGGCTTCTCTGCCCTATAGTAGTTTTATTGTTGATATATTTAATCTCTGCAAGCAGCTAAGAAACAGAATTCCGTATAGCCTGTCCGGAAAACGTGTTAGCCATGATCCTTTCTTCTACTTCAAAATATATTTGTCTTTAGTCATATAGGCTCACTAAATAAAAGAGAAATGTAGCTGTGTATTTGTAATAACATTATCACTGTAGTACATTTGAAAAACTGGTTTTCTGTAGATTTTCCAAATGTACACTATTAATAGTTGATTCAGTTAACATTTCTTTCCGTGTATACTGTAAAACCTATGATCTGGGTACACATAGTCCTGGTTTCTAGATGCAAGTATTTATCCAAGGTACTTAAGTATGTTTTTTATTTTGGATGAGAGCTTCATGGTATGTTTTCTATTTTGCCAGAAGTAAATATATATGACATTATTTTCTGTCTAAACTGGAAATGATCTTTGTGAAGTAAGGGAACCACAAGTCCATCTCCCAATCTTATGGAGCCTCGCATGAAGCTCTCTAGTGACAGTGATGTCATTGAGCAAAATCAGTTAATTTGAGGGAACTGTTTCTAGCATTTGAAGGAAATACAAAGGAGTATTACTATTACTACTATTAGTTAATGGCAAAACTAAAACTGAGAATCCTGTCTTGCAAATGGTTTTCATTCCCATCCTTAAAGCCACCAACCCAAATAAAAAATGGATCAAAGTTGCACAAGCAAAATTTGGTAATTTTTCTGCTGATTTTTGTTACAGTGTATCAAAATGTTAAGGGGCTGCAAATAGAAGACTGAGCTGTGGATTTATAGACATTGATCAAACCCTGATTCCCTCTACATTTATAAAACTACTCTTAGTTCTACATGAAAAAAGTCAAAATTAGACCAGTCTAGGGTTTGTTTTGTTTTGTTTTGGTGATCTGAAGTATCAACTGCCATCAGTTCCTCTTCCATCTGCCTGAAGTAGTACAGTGAGGCAAACTTTCTGGAGAAATGGTATTAAATCATTGGCTTCTACATACTACTAAAACTTTTTTGTCTGTACAGTAATCTATAGCAATAACACCTAGACTTATATACCACATCACAATACTTTACAGCCCTTTCTAAGCAGTTTTACAAAGTCAGCATATTTCCCCCAACAGTCTGAGTCCTCATTTTGCTGACCTTGTAAGGATGGAAAGCTGAGTCAACCATGAGCAGGTGAGACTCGAACTGCTGCCAGTCAGCAGAATTATCCTGCAGTGATGCATTCTAACCACTGCGCCAACACAACTCTTAATCTCGTTGAAACAGTGCATCATAGGGCAAAACATTTTCAAACAACATCCTCAAGTTGATTAATTAACAAAATGCTTGGACCCATTACTGTCCAGTTCTACAGCTATAAATGGAATGTTATAGGAGATGTGAAACACTAGCAGTAGTCGCCAAACCTTTTGACCTCGGGGACCACCAAATTCACAATTTGAAATCTCGAGGCCCACCAATATAATTTTTTTTAAAGGTACATACATTTGTAAAATAATAGTCAGAAAACTTCCATTGTATTAATATAAAAGGCACCTATTTAATATAACAAAATTTAAAAAGCTTATTTAATTATAACAAAAATTATAACAGAGATAGAGAGAGAGAGAAAGATAGAATGAGAGAGAATGAGAAAGAGGGAGAATGAGAGAAAGAGATAGAGAATGAGAGACAGACAGAGAGTGAGAGAAAGAAAGAATGAGAGACAAAGACAGACAGAGACAGAATCACACACATACACAGAGAGAGAGAATGAGAGAAAGAGACAGAGGGAGAGACAGACAGACATACCATTCTGGCGCTCCACTCTTTCCTCCTCACTTGCTCGCTGGCTTGGCTGAGCTCTGGGCGCCCCTGTGGGGCGGGCAGAATTACAGGCCTCCAGGTGCCCCGCAGGCCGATCTTCAGGTCTCGGGGCAACTTATGAATCAATCTCTGGGCATCTGCGGGGTGCCCAGAAGCCTATAATTCGGACCCTGGGTGCTCAGAGATCGATCCGCGGGTCGCCCAGAGAGATGGAGATCGGCCCATGGGCCGATTTATAGCCTTCTGGATGCCTCGCAGGTGCCCAGGAATCGATCCATAGGTTGCCAGGAGGGCTGGAGATGGGCCTGTGGGCCGAATTATAGCCTTCCCGGTGCCCCGCAGGTGCCCGAAGATCAATCTGCGGGAAGCCCAGAGCCCTGGAAATGGGCCCACGGGGCGCCCGGAAGCCTGTAATTCAGTCCACGTGCCAATCTCCGGGCGACCCGCAGATCAATCTATGGGCACCCATGGGCCGATCTCCAGACCACCGAGCACCCCATGAGTGCCCTGAGATCGGGTCGATCTCTGGGCCTGCAGACACAGCACCGGTTGATCTTTAGGGCGCTCCTGCCGGCTGAGCCGACCCCTAGCAGCCCACCTAGATCTTCTGGCAACCCACCAGTGGGCCAAGGCCCACAGGTTGGCGACCACTGAGCTATAGTATATATAACACTTGAATATTGTTCACTATATGATAAAATGAGTATAAAAAAATGCATAGACTATACCACTAAATATATGTCATGGTGTTACATGTTTGAAACTTGTACTTTAATCTCTCTCGACTGTATTATGAACCTCTTTTAGAAATTAATGTATCTGCATATCAAGTTTCTAAATTGGCTGTATTGGTTGCAGTTTGGTGTGATTCTTTTATTTCTTTTATTGTAGCTTCTGGGATGCCCTGAGAGGATGTGCAAACATTAACTACATTTGTTTCTCTGTCAGTCATTGTAATACTCTTTGTTTGTAGCAAGAACCCAGTGAGGCACCAATACCCAAGAGACCACGTGGTAGACCAAAGGGGAGCAAAAACAAGGCCACTTCAAAGGGAAGGGTAGGTATTCTGGCTGCTGGATAATGAATGGGAAATCATACTCAATCATGTGTACTCTTTCCTGTTGTTTTTATGTACATTCACCAATTGACAGTGACTGTTAAGACTGATCTGGAGATTTGCTTCAACAGAAGTGGTTATCCCTGGAAGAGCAGACCAGCCATAGGGAATATCAGTAGCATTCTCCAAACATTAAATGTATTGGAACAAACTCTTAATGCCTTTACTAAGACCAACTAGCAATGCAGATACTCCTTGACTTATGACAACAGTTGAGCCCAAAATTTCCATTGCTAAGCAAGACTGTTGTCAAATGAGTTTTGCCTCATTTTGCAACCTTTTTTGCCACAGTGGTCAAGGGAATCGTTGCATTTTCAAAAGGCAACTGGACTTTCTTGGTTTTTCCTTGAAGATGTTTCACTGACAGAACTGAAGAAGTTGGGTGAGAAGCGAAACATTTTCAAGGGGAAAAAAAGGAAGTCCAGTTTCCTTTTGAAAAGATGCCTTTATCCAACTGCAGCTTTTACCTCTCTCCCACATTCCCACATACCATTACAAGGGATGAATTACGGCTCTAGAAAGGTTATGCATTTTGTAGGTCTGGTTTTTCACCTGGTAATAAAATATGACCTTAAAGTTCCATGGGGTCTTGTCCCCTAACATTCGAAAAGTTTTTAAAAGGTAGAATTTGTAGATATGGGTGAGAAGGAGCAACCTTCTATTGATAGCGAGTTCTATATGAATACATATGTTAGGAAACAAACTCAATATTGAGGATCCCCAGATCTCCTCACCGCTTGTTAACTGAGAATGAGCCAAGAGTATGAGAAATCTGTGCAAAGAAAAAAAAGCAGTTATCTCAATGTTACATCAGTGCGGGTAATCCTCACTTAACAACTACAATTGAGGCCAGAATGTGACTGTTGAGCAAAGCGGTTATTAAGCAAGATGCCTATGTGACTGCTTTGAACAATGATTGCATTCCCAGTTGTGGCCGTCAAGCAGTCTCTGGAATAATTGAGCAGACAGTAAGTAAAAGAGCTGCCGGCTGAAGTTTGAACAGCCACAATTATTAAAGGACCACCTGAATAACTATCAAAGATGCAGTGCTAGACCTTGAGAGAGACTAGTCCAGCCTCATCCATGGAAGTTTACTGAATGACTAATCATGCACTCCCGGGCCATCATATTTCATAGGATTGTTATTGTGGAGAAAAATAAGAAGCATTATGTGCGTCCCTTTGAGCTCCTGGAGGAAAGGCAAGATATAAATCTAAAAAATAATTGAAGGGCTGTCATTGTAAAAAAAAAAATTGAGTAGGCTTGTTAAGTAGTTTTAAATGACAAGGAAACAGATTTACTGTAGATATCATTAAAAAGTTTCCTAATGGTAAGAGCTTAAGCAGAGACATGCCATAGTAGTGGAATTCTGCATTGAGCAAGGGCTGCAGTAAATGATCTTTATAGCCTGTATGACACGTTTTATGATTGTATAAATATTGAAAAACTATTTCAAAAGGAAAGCTATGCTTGTATATATGCACATGTTTATTTATTTTGGAGCTTAATTCCAAATAATGGAATTTTACTGACATCAAAACCTAGGCTTTTGAGTAAAAGATATTTGAATTAGCTGGACAGCTGGTGACATTTGCTTGTGTATGTGTGTGTGTATATGCATGTTTGTCTCTGAGCAGCTGTAAAGAATAGAACGGGATCTGTCCCACTCACACACACAGAAGGAAGATTATAGTTTGCTGTATTTGGTAGCTTCTCTCTCACGTCCTTCTGTATATGGAAGCCTTGACCTAGCTTCTTCTGTTATGTAGTTGCTAATCCTTAATGGCACATTGATTGTGCCATTCGCATGCTGGTTAAGAATGAAGGCTTGACGTATCAGGTGCTACTGAGTGAAGGTTGGGAATAAAGCAGGGAAATGAATAAATGATCCCAAAGCTGATGGTTTACACATGCAGTATGAAATCAGAAATGCTAGGCCTGAGCCATAAAGAGCATGGTCTTTCTTCCCCCGCTCTCTCCAAGTCTGCCTACTAGATACCAAAAAGAATCTTCGTTATTCCAGATGCTTGATCCTGATTTGGCAGCCAAGGTACCAAAGTTATTTCAGTGGACACCTCAGCTTAACCCAAGCCTCTCACCATCTGTTCAAATTGTAAAGTGTAGCAAGAAGAGAACATGAACCAAGTTCTGGAGACATTTGCTTCTGTTTGTTATGCATCTGGCTCCCTGCAGCTATTGTGTTTTATTTTTCAAGGGTAAGAACAAGACCTTATTAAAAAGGTACTTCCAGTTCTTACCAGTATATGAATTACGAATGTTCTGTTCCTGGTTCTGAAGTGACCCTACCAAGCCTATTCTGTGATTTGGAGAAAACAGATATACTCACGTACAATAGTATTCAGCATCATTTGGAAATATTTTTTTAGCCTTTGCTAATGGTCAACCTTCTCCTAGCAGTTAACTCTTAACATGGTTGCTGTTACTAAATAGAGCAAGTATGTTCCTGGGGCCTTTTGAATTCAAAATAGCCATTACAAAAGTTAAGGCAAATCTACACTGAGCATGCTCTGCAGTAGGTATAGGTTATTGTAATGACCAAGCTGTTGCTCTTGACCTGACAGTTTCTCCTACAGCTGTCTCTGTATAGTTAAGTGGAATTGCAATGAAGTGCCATTGAAATAATGGATCTACTTCCAAAAGTGCTTTTCTACTCCAGTATCCAGAGTGATCCTGCTAGCTCTGCATCTGCTGGTGTTTGGGACTATTTCAGACAAGATGCTCGACGTGGAATAATTTGAGACTTGAATAGCCTTCTGCTTTGAACTACACATCCAGAGTTTGCCTTACTGCAGTTAAAGCAGAAAAATGGAGCTGGACTGTATACAGAGTAAGAATGTTTTGGGATGCTATAATCGCCGAAAGACCTGGCAAAGTACTAACTATCCAAAAGGACACTCAGATGATGGTAAGAGGGCAGATCTTGGTCCTCTTCCTGACTCCTCCTGAAAGCCGAAAGGAACAATATGAAAATTCTAGGGAAGAGTTTTAGAGGGAAAGAGATTTTTAGAAGGTTTCAAACCTGCCTTGAAAATATACGAGTCATATCCTGCATACTCTGAGTCATGGTACTAGAACCCAGATGGCTCCTGTTGAAAGTGGCAGTGATGGTAAAGAAAAACAAGGGAGGGACTAGTGGCTCTGATGCCAAAAAACAAGACAGAGGCCAACTGAAAAAGATTTTTGCCAGCCCAAAGTATTCAAGTGTATGAATCACATCCTCAAATTACAAGGTTAATTTAGAATTTTTGGAATCATCTTGGGTATTTGTGGTATCTCCCACATTCCAAGTTTTGTTTATTTAGCTTACCAGCTGTAGAAATTATTATGTGTGTTCAGATGAAGAAAAAACATTTCACATCATAGATAGGAAGTATCTTGAGCAACACTGTTTTGTTTCACTTTCATTATTGACTTCTTTGTATCAATGGCTACCCTGTTTCCCCGAAAGTAAGACATCCTCCGAAAATAAGACATACTTACAGTTTTGCCTCTCACTGAAATATAA
>JANHFO010000727.1:30145-42309 GCA_032468095.1 Pareas carinatus
ATGTTCTGCATAATTCACCAAATTCTTATCCAGAATGCTTTGACTTTTTTACAGGTCCACCAGATATGACAATAAGTAGCATCTTTGCAATCCCATCCCCTCGTCGCTGATTGACTGACCACTTTATCCAAACTGTATACGACATTGTAACCACAACAAAGGAGCTGAAAGTTGCTGTTGCCTTCTGTGTTTTCCTTGCCTCCGAACTCTTACAGTATATACTTACCCGAGAACACACACGTTCCATCCGTACATGATCAAGATCGTGTGAAAGGCTAATACGGCTTTATACTTCATTGTTGAGACCACACGTGGGATGCTGCATCCAGTTTTGGTCACCGTGATGCAAAAAAGATGCGATTCTCTAGAAATAGTGCAGAGAAGAGCAACAAAGATGTTTAGGGGACAAGAGGCTAAACTGTATGATGATCAGTTGCAGGAATTGAGTGTGTCTAGTTTAAGGAAAAGGACATGCAGTGACATGATCGCAGCGTTCCAGTATTTGAGGGCTGGAACCTCCAAGGTTTCTTCCAACTCTATTATTCTGTTTTATGTTTAGCAATATATATGAGAGACAGAAAGAAGCGACAGCGTTATTTCAATAGATACGCCAATAGATCACCAGACACAAAAATGAACATCTGGCTGCAACATTTTCACCCTTTCCTGCAATTTTGTTCTTTTTTCTTTTCTTTTACTAAAATACAACTTTGGCTAGTAGTTTGTTTTTATGTTCCTAACAAGAAGAAAAAAAATTCTTAGGGCGTCCCATTTTTTTCTTCTTCTCTTAATGGGACGGTTTTGACGTCATTCCCGCTTTTGAAGTCCATGAGCAAATGGTCCCATTGGTGTTTACACCTCTGTTGATCTTGGTCAGTGGGGCGACAAGGGGGTCAAAGACCTGAGTATGTGTACATTACTCAGAGGAGAAACGTAGTTGGAAAGGGAGAAGGTGAAAAGGCAGCAAAGCCTCAAAGTTTCAACAGCAGCTCTTGGCTTTGCAAACATTCATCCTGGCTCAGTTTTGCAAAAATATCCTTCCAGATCCCAACTAATATCTAACACGATGCATCGCTCAGAGCAGGGAAAGAGAGGTTATTATCTGGTAACCCGATTAAAAGTCTGATTTATAATATTCAGAGGGTCAGCATTCTTGTCTGTTTAGGTTTGGGCCACACTGAATTCAGGGGATTCTAATTCGCCAAAACTTTATGCAATAATAAACTGACCAGTTCCAAGATTCTTTGTTATTTTATTTTTTTAATAGAGTAGGCTGTATGTAAGTATGCAGAGGGTTGGGCTGAGAGATACTTTTTAAAATGTTTTCATTTCAAATGGCATCTTTTTGACATTAAATACCTGAAGTTCATCTTTATGTGTTGTTCTGCAAAGATGTTACTCATGCAAAGAACATTTTCACCATTGTCAGGCTATTAGGCACCATAAATAGATTTGCATGCATTCAGATAATTTCAAGAGGGCTGGGGTTGGTTGAATTGTCCGTGATGGTCTTCCCAATCAGCAAGTGGTGCACTAAGAGGGCTTTCTTCAAAAGGCTGCAAAAAAACTAAAAAAAACAAAAACAAAAACCAGAAATTGATGCTAAAGAAAGCTCCTTGCCTAAGTTTCCATAAATGTAATCTATGGTCACACCACCAAAACCCTTGATGACTGCTGTGCCTACTCCATGGTGTGTTCAGCACTAAGGCATTTGGTCAGAATTTAAAGACAAATCTTACCAACCCACAGTTAAAATATAGCAGTTGGTGTAGAGACAGAATGTCATTTGGCTGAACTAAAACCTCAGATTCTTCTTGGAGTGGGTCCATCTTGGGAAAATAGGCTGAAGGAAACACATCGAGACCAACGCACACACATGTCTATAAATACCCACATACATACACAGAACATAGAATCATAGGGCTGGGAAGAGATCTTGGAGGTCTTCAACCCCCTGATCAAGCAGGAGACCCTATATTATTCTGGACAAATAGTTGTCCATATCTTCTTAAAAACTTCCAGTGATGGAACACCCACAACTTCTGGAGGTAAGTCTTCCTACTGGTCAATTGTTGTCACTGACAGGAAATTCTGGAGATAAGTTGTTCTACTGGTCAATTGTTGTCACTGACAGGAAATTCTGGAGATAAGTTGCCCTACTGGTCAATTGTTGTCACTGACAGGAAATTCTGGAGGTAAGTCATCCTACTGGTCAATTGTTGTCACTGACAGGAAATTCTGGAGATAAGTCGTCCTACTGGTCAATTGTTGTCACTGACAGGAAACTTACTTCTAGATTGGATCCCTCCTTGATGAGTTTTCATCTCTTACTTCTTGTCCTGACTTCAGGTGCTTTGGAGAACAGGTTGATCCCCCCACACACCTCTTCTCTGTGACAGCCTCTCAAATACTGGAAGATTGCTATCAGGTCACCCCTAGTCCTTCTTTTCGTTAAACTAGATATACCCAAAAACTCAATAGATTCTGTAGCCACAGTTCATACTCTAGGGCAGGGGTTCCTACCCCCCCCCAAGTTCACGAACTGGCATTGGTCCATGGCATGCCAGCAACCAGTCCACACAAACAGCCCAAGCCCTATGGGCCAGATTCAGGAAGCACACAAAACCACACCTCTTCCGGACTGCAAAAAAACCTTTCTTCATGGAACCAATCCCTGGTGCCCAATAGGTTGAGGGCCACTGCTCTAGGGTCATATGGGTTTCACCAGCAGCTCACTTGTGGGGGTCCCTGGTCTGCTGCTTTCTCTAACAATAACAGGTAGATCTCAATAAAAGCTACAGCACCTCACAGAACCACTTACACGTTGGGACAGGATGGTGCAGTGGTTAAAAGCAGCACCGCAGACTATTTCTGCTGACTGCCATCTGCCATTAGCCATCAAAAGTTCAGCAGTTCGATTCTCACTGGTTCAAGGTTGACTCAGCCTTCCGTCCTTCCGAGGTCGGTAGAATGAGGACCCAGATTGTTGGGGGCAATATGTTGACTGCGTAAACCGCTGTAAAGAGTGCAGCTCAGGACAGCATGTCTTTTTGCCATACCATAAGGTTTGCAGTTGCATCCCTTGTTGATCAACCATGATAGGGCAGGTGTATATTTGCAAATCATTGTGGCCTTGTACTGATGATATTCTAGTAGGATATTGAGATTTCTGCAAGCAAGCAACCAATCTCAAAGAGTACCGAGAACGTGATAGGGTCTACCTAGGATAGTTAACCTAGAAATTGTCTTACAACTCATGATCTCATAAATTACAGTGTAGATGCGAAGTCCTGAGACATCCAATAAATTCATACCAACTGCCCAGACATTCTGGGAGTTGGGAAGCAGATAAATGTAGTAAATTATCATATCATTATCATTGCACAAAACAATGTGGAATCACAGATGCCAGTTCTTTAGCTGCTGATGGCAATGGAATTATTATTATGGTTGTTTGCACAGTCAGATATTTAGAGTGAATTTTGCATTTTAAATCATCTATCAAGTCATTCTTTAGGACAGTAGTGGCCAACCTATGGCACACGTGCCAGAGGCGGCACTCAGAGCTCTCTCTGTGGGCATGCGTGCCATCAGCCCAGCACAGATTTCTTTACTAGAAAGCCAGAGGGATGGCTCCTCTCCCCCTATCCACACAAGCATGAGGACATTTCTGACATCACCGCCCCTCTGCCAAGCAGCCCAATGGGACTTCTTCTTCCTTCCCCTGTCTGGAGTAAGGAGGGCAGCTCAAATGCAGCATGGAATCTGTGGGAAAGGTGAGACAGGAGAGGAACTAGGTTCATAGCTCACAGCTCACAGAAGCTGGAGAGTGTTGAAATTATGAAAGAGTTTCTTCTTCTTACAAGGAGGCTGCCAAGAGGCCCATGGCAGGGTTAATGGCCGCAGGGGGCACTGACGGCTGCAGGGGGTCATGGGGAGTTGCTGGTGGCCACAGGGGTTGTGGGCAGGATGCCGGGAGGGGGTACCGATGGCCATGGGGGGGGCACGTGTTGCCGTGTTGGCACTTTGTGATAAATAAGTGGCTATGTTGGCTGAGGAATTCTGGAAGTTGAAGTCCACAAGCCTTAAAGGGATCAAGGTTGGAGACCTCTGCTCTAGGCGGATTATTAAGTTATAGCTGTTATAACCATATAATTTTGTCTCCTAACCCTAAAACTCATTTCATTCTGTTGTACGTGTGAGCAAGACACTTTGTAAACTATCCCAGGGGAAATAGGAGGGTCTCTACAAAGCTTGACTTTGTTGTCTTTTAAAAGGTATAAAGGCTTTGGATGGGATTTCAAGCTTCTGTTACTAAACCCATCTTTGGTAATGTGAAGCCATTCACATTAATACCCTCCCTGGCCTCAAGGACTCATCCAGACAAGGCTCACACAGATGCTTATATCATGGCCAATGTGGTTATGAAGGAATCTATAAAAGGGAATAATGCTTTTTCTCTTTCCTTATAGGATCAAGTGCCTACGTTATTAAGCAGTTTACAGGGAGAGAATGGTGGTAAAACAGCATGTACATTGTTGGTAAGTACAAAAACATGTGTTATCTCATATCTTCTATGTCTTCTTAAATGCGACTACAGTAGGTCTCTCAAGCCTCATTCCCATTAAAGCATCTACAGACATTTCAGGAACAATTCCAGCAGGAAGCTATAACCTCTTGGGAACATTTAAAAGAGGGCATCATTTTGGGAATTGCCAGTTTGAAGGATTCTAGCTTCACAGGTCTTCCCTGTGGCTTAGGAGAAAGGTTTCAAAGAGAGTATCGAGAAATATTTAAAAGAGCTGCAGAATAAAAGGTCTTTTCAGAAAAAATAATTACAAAAACTCTTTGCTGACAATAATAACCAGTCTCAGAATGCTATTAATTCATGTGGTCTTCTAAGCTTTATTGTTCCATTTGTGATTAGAAAGGCATTTTGACTGTTTGGGGAATGAAAGATATACATGAAATTGATATATGGTATTGAAGATATCTGTGCTAGTATAGTTATATTTAATGATATTTATCCTGTCAGAATAGAACTGATCTCCTTCGTTTCCTTTGTAGAAAGCATTCTGCCCAGATGATCCTCCGTTGAATGTGCTTGTAAGTAGCTTGGATTTATTTTCTTCCATTTTTTCTTTAATATTCTTGTATTTGAACAAGCACCTCTTTTATTTTTCTTCACCCAACACTTAAAGCATCTCCAGTGTCCAGAAAACACAACCCCAGAAAATAGGATGAAAGCATTTGATTTGATTTTACATTTGTTTTTAAGCAACTTGAAGCAACCAATTAATCCCTTCAGAACAGAAAAAAGCAAGTAGTTGTGGCCTTTGTGTGAGGATATCATGGCACATATGTTATCACTTTTACATCCTTATGAGTTGACCATCTACGCACAGAGTAGACTCTCGTTTTCGCATGTCATACCATTTGCTATCTTGCTCCAATTTTTTTAAAATAAAAAACTGAATTTTCTACCATTTACTGATATAATTCAGTAGCATGAATTAAATATTAAGATATGCAAAAGAAAGATTGGTACTGTTTTCATTTGTATCAACTGGTAGAATGTCTATGGAGATTGTCAATCATCCAGGTCATGGTTGATCCAATGATGCTATCTTAAAAAGGCAACTGGACTTTACTTTTCCTTGAAGATGATTTGCTTCTCATCTAAGAAGCTTCTTCAGAATTAAAGAAGCTTCTTGTAAGAAGCATCCAAGGGGGAAAAAAAATCCAGTTGCCTTTTTAAAAAAAAAATCTTTGGGACAACTGGTAGAATTCTACTATTCCTCAGATTAATTTTTTCACAAACCCTTACTTTGCTCTTCATCATTTGTTGGAAGAGAGCAACAAATCACCTACCTACAAATTATGAATTCCATACAGACTTCAAAACTACAATGCTTTTATTCTGACATACATTTTTGCCCCTGCATTTTTAATTAAACCTATACCTTTATTTTCCTGCTCAATTGATCAATGTCACTACGGGTTTTGTTCAATTGGAACTATCACATAATTTTTACAGGTAGTCTTTGACTTAATGATCTTCATTTAACAATGGTTTGAAATTGCAATGAGACTGAAAAAAGCTATTTGTGATCCATCGTTGATATCACAACCAGCATACCAACTCCAGAGTCACATGATCACAATTTGGGTACTTGACAGCTGACTCACATTTATCAACATAAATGCAATGCCCTTTTTGTCATGTGATTGTGATCTGCAACCTTCATAGCTGGCTTCTGACAAGTAAAGTCAATAAGGATAGCCGAATTTGCTTAACAGAACTGGGTGATTTACTTAATGACCATGTGAGTTGCCGAAAGGTTGTAAAACAATGGTTCTAAAATGGGATCATGGCATGTGATGGCTCACTTAACCAATTTGTTGCAACCAAAATTCCAGTCCCAATTGTGGTTGTAGTAATAGCAAAAGCCCTTAGACTTATATACCACTTCAGAGTGCTTTTCAGCCCTCTCTAAGCAGTTTACAGAGTCAGTCTATTTCCCTCAACAATCTGGGGCCTCATTTCACTGCCCTTGGAAGGATGGAATGCTGAGTCAACCTTGAGTCGGTCAGGATCGAACTGCTGGCAGTCTGCACAATTAGCCTGCAATGCTGCATTCTAACCACTGTGTCACCACGGCTCTTGTAAATCAAGAACTACTTATAGTAAGATGGGACACCTGCAGTATTTTCTGATAATAGCAAAAATACTTCTGGGATATTTTGAAATTTCTTGGTCAGGATGCTGCAAGTAAAATCAAAGCTCCATTTTTCACATCGTTATGCTTTTGGATGCAACCTAGCTTTTCTAATTGAGAGACTGCATTGCAATCTAACATCTTGTTACCCACATCCCACAAATTAGAAGTTGCATGCAGAGCATTAACATAGACATGGGATAAACGTGAGATGAGGTGGTTGTATTGTTCAAAAGTGAAGTTTAAAAACCCAGGCCACATCTTCTTAAAATAATCTTGCCCTCCTCTAAGTGGATGCTGGGGTAGGGGGGGAGGTTGAATGGGAAAAATTAAACTTCAAGATGGTAAAAATCACCTTTGCAGTTTTTTCTGATATATGTTTGCTGTCTGAGGAATGAAAGGATTCTTTTTTATGATACATAAAATGACAAAGATAGCATGGTTGGAGAATTCATATGTGTTGCAATGTGAGAACAGAGCTGATGTCCTTTGTTTCCATTGTAGAAAAATCTAAGTAATGGATGTTTAATAAAAATAATAGTAAGTAACTCTTTCTTTTCTTAACACCTCTCTTTTCCGTATGAAATGTCTTTCTTCCATGTGATGAAGTAGCCCTTTTTGGATTCTACCCCATCCCCACCAAAATTTAGTATTTCTACACAAAGCAGTGAAATATACCCATGTTATATATTTAGAAGGATGGTTATCTTGTTTTTGATGAAAGTCATGATGGTCATCTCATTCTTTCAAAAGAATGGGTCCAACAGTCCCCAGACATTGATGTGTGAGAATGAGTCAAGTGTTAAAATAAAGGTTTTGGTATTCATAAATCTCACTGGAATCTTTTTCTGACCAGCAAATGCATTGAATCTGAGCTGACATTCTTGTAGCAATTGAAAGAGGAAATGAAATGCTATTATGAGATTCCAATACATGACTACACTGAAAATCACGTAGAGCAGATATAGGTGGAGACACAAATCTGCACATTTAATATATGTGAGTACTTCACATCTGAACTTAGTTGGGGGAGGAGGAGGCAGATAACGTAGAAGAGAGAGGGGTTATGTGAAGCTGTTGGAATACAATATCCATATATTTTTGAACAACTACAGCAGTAAGATAGATAGACAGACAGACATTCTTCAACCAGTAGATAGCAGTGTTTATAAGTTGCATTGCATCATGTATAGGTGTATTAGCTAAAATGAATCTAGATTTAGGTATAAGATATGGACATGTAGGACAACATTCTCAAGCCAGTGTTGATCTTCAAATGCCATGGCTGTTCAAGCTCCTCTTTCCTTAGCAATCATCTTATCTGTTCATGCATAGATATAACCCTTATTCCTCAGTTTTCTCAATGTACATTTTGATTCTGTGAATGTAGAAGAAAATTGAAAAAGGAAGAAAAAGGAAAAAGAAATCTCAGAATACTGTTAATTTCAAAAAAAATGGGGAGGGACTAAGCACTTCCTGCGGTGATAAGAAATGTGTGTTTCTAAGTGAGGGGAAAACAGCAATTCATGTATATAATATGTTAGTATGGTAGTGTTGACATGGATAGAGAGATGGTGGACGCCTTCATGTCAGAATAAGATTTGATGTTCTTCTTTCCATTGTAGAATTCATTGAATAAAGACAACTTTAAAATATTAATGGTAAGTAGCTCTTTCTTCATCTTCTGACTTTTTGTTGAGTGATATTCGTCTTGCATTCAGTGAGGCATTCCTTTTGTGATTCTACACCTTCCCAGAAAGCAAGCCCCCAAGGCATAAACGGAATATACAAGGCCCAAAACATTGCACCCTCTTCAACTTTCCTTTCTGAGACAATTTGCCTACTTTTTAAAAAATATACCTGTTGTCAAATTGGGGTGATGTTTCCCTGGGGAATGAGTAGCAAAGGCAGGGACTAGATCTCATCCAGGAGTGTTCCTGTAGAAAACAGAGGCACATCATGACATGTGGATGAGGTCGTCATTCTGCGGTCACTGGGATTTGTGTCCCCTGTTGAACCATAAGTAGATACTTGCAGCTTTTGTTGTGATGAAATCATGGCATGAACATCATGCTTTCCCTGTCATCATAAATCTGTGATGATTTACCATCTATAGTATCCTTTTGGTTCCTCAAGGCTCACATTTTTACACCTGGTTCTCTCAGTAGAATCTCATCTAGTAGTAAATATGAAGACGTAAATCACTTTTACATCGCCCTGACTTGCTCACAATCCTACTTGATTCGGCATGGCACAGATCTGCGTCACATTCTGTCACATCATTCTGTTTGCAGTTGTATACCCCAGAGATCACCCAGATTCCATTTTTCAATAATGCATTCTGGTTCTATGACAGGAATGTCTTAGGTGTATTTGTGTCAAGAAAACCCTTATTTGCTTGAACCCCAACTGCCCTTTTTATTAACAGCCCTTTTTTGTCAGCAAGCATCTCATCTTTAGAGACAGAAATTCAATGCAAGCATTATTCCACTGGATTCTTGGTGCAGATTTTAGTTATATGAAAGTGAAAGAATATTGAAAAGAGAGTGATACAAAGGGTTTCAAAACACAGTTCATCCATGTGTGCCTTGTAGGACCTGTCAGCCCCTATTCTGATAAGAAAGAGTGTGCATCTCTGAAGAATGAAGCAATTTACATGTATGACATCAAAGATGGTAGTAATGGCATAGTTGGAGAAATTCATATGTGACATCATTTCAGGATACAACTTATAATTTTTGTTTCCCTTGCAGAAAATGATGGGCGGTAAAATGAATTTTATGGAACTAATGGTAGGTAGATTTTGGTCATATTCTATGCCTATTTGAGTAATAGTCTTCTTGTATACAATAAAATATTTCTTTTGTTATTTCACACTTCCCAGAAATAGGACAGACAGAGCAGAATATTTCATCTGTTCACTTTCCCTTTTAAAACAGCTTATAATACCTTCTATACCCCTTAAAGCAACACCAGCTCTCAAATTGGAGTGATGGTACCCCTGGGTACTAAATAGCAAAGGAAGAAACTTGTAATTTTGGACAGTCCCCAAGGAATACTTTTTGGATGGGGAGGATTTCTCCAACGTTTTCCTTCCAAGCTTGTGTTTTTTTCTCTCTGCAAAATGGTAAATTGTTGGCTCAAATGGTTTTTCTATCAGTTCCAGTTTTGCTGGTAAGGTGTCTTTCATCATTTCCTATTCCAGAATTATTTTTTTCAGAATACTTTATATTTTGGAAAGTCAGCTTGAAAAGGAATAATGAAGTTTTGGATAAGCTTTCAAGATTCTGCTAATATATCCAACATTATAGTGACTTTTGTTGAATCCCTGCCAAGACTTTTCTTGGCTTTGCCTATCTCAAACGGCTGGTGTGACTTTACGTATCTAACTCTGATGCTGTGAGTCCATTCACATCAATATCCTTTGTGACCCACAGAGACACTCATATCATGCATTAGCACAATTTATAAAAGAATCCATAAAAAGGATGTTTTTTCTTTTTTCCTTATAGCCAATTGGGTTAAAGATGATACCTGTTTTAAATGATGCTGATTGTTGTGAAGATAAGGCTAAACTGATGGTAAGTATATACACACTTAGCTTCACTCACTTCTTCTATGTGTCCTATGTTATCCATCTTAGATGTAATCACAATAGTCCTCTTGAGACTTACACCCAACACCCCCAGGATTTTACAGACATTTCAAGAAAAATTCCACCAGGAACCTATAATATTTAAAGGAATGCATCATTATGACCATTGCCAGAATTTGAACGATTCTGGCTTCAGAGGTCTTTTCTAGAGCTTAGAAGAAAGAATATCTCGTATTTCCTTTGTGTAATCACAGCCATTATTTTGAGACTCAATCCCCTGAAGCATCTCCTGATTTCCAGGAGCAATTCTGGTAGAAATTTAGATAGTGTAAGAAATGTTGAAAGAAGAAGTTGTAGAGAGCCATGAACATGACCTTGGGGAAACCAGGCAGAGGGAATTTTTGTAAAACAATGTTTTACGTTCCGGAAGCAGAGAAAACACAAGAGAGAAGCTAAGAGTTATTCTTGCTCATTGAAGAATCACAAGAAGGAAGAGAAAAACCCAGTCAGGTTTTCTAACTACTTGGAGTATCAAAGCCCTAGGTCATATTTTCGCACATAATGCCATCTGATTTGCGTCTATGGGTCTCCAGACACATAATTCTTTTTTGCTTCCCCGAGGGGAATTCCACTATTGCCCTAGCATGAAGTCTATATGGAGTCATGCATCAGGACTGAAGATGGCCTAGGTCCCTTTTGCTTCATATAGCTGCACAGGAAATTGAGAAAAGGAGATCCTAATGGACAGAGAAATCTGTTTCTGCAATCATGACTACCCTTTTAGATGGATAGATGGATAGATGGATAGATGGATAGATGGATAGATGGATAGATGGATAGATGGAACGAAGAAGAGAGAGAATGAGAAAGCAACTCTTCATTATCAGGATACCCAAGGATAATGGGAAAAGGAAGTTCTTGCTGATTGCTGGTTTCTTATTGCCTGATAAATCTTGTAGCTAACCAAATGTAGCTACTGTGTTCAGAGAAAAGTGGCCCCTAATGCAATCCCACTTCGTTTTGTGGTATGTGTGAGAAAGACCTTTTCTGAATCCTCTCAAGGGACACTTTTAGCATAGATGAAGGAACAGAGAACAGTTCTTTCTCCACTGGTTGCTTTTCTCATTATTGGTCATGGCTGACAAACATGGCCCCAAAACACTGCCCATCAGATGCAGTTTTGCTGGGGGGATTGATTTCCTCACCTCCTTTTCCAAGGATTGCTTACCAGGAAATTTTGTGGTACCCAGAAAGAGGGAGCATTGTCAAGTCATCTAGAGTATTTAATAGAGTAGAAATCTATTTTAGCAACTTAGTATATTTGTTCATGTTAAACAACATATGCAACACAGATATATGGAATATTCATTTAACTGTCTTTCTGTAATTTTCATAATATATTATTAAATAGTAAGCAGGCCAAAGGAGGGCAGCTCGAGTGGTTGGATGACTGGGCAAGAGTTTAGCAAGCCCAGGCTGGAGACGGAAGAGCTGCAGTGCGGCAGGGTTGCGTTCCTGTCCTTCACTCCAGCTCCTCCAGGGAACATGAGGGGAGCCCCCAACTGGTCATTTCGAGGGCAACGGTGATCACGCCGGCTAATCCTTTCAACACGGAAGTGCTTTGGGGCTTCTGACACAAGTGTAAGAAGGTGATCCCATTGTGTAACTGTCAGACGTTTTAGCAGATATTAATTCCAGGAAGTACACACACAATTAACTGGTTAGAACAGGATTCTGTAAAGATAGATAGATAGATAGATAGATAGATAGATAGATAGATAGATAGATAGATAGATAGATAGATATAGATAGATAGATAGATAGATAGATAGATAGATAGATAGATAGAT
>JANHFO010000734.1:39920-54111 GCA_032468095.1 Pareas carinatus
GGAGTCATCTCTGCGCACCCGCGGGGTGCTCCGAAGTCCGAAAATTGGCCTGCAAGCCGAATTGGAGGCTTCCCGGCACCCTGTGGGTGCGCGGAGATCGCTCTGCGGGATGCCGGAAAGCTTCCAGTTCAGCTTGCAGGCCGATCTCCGGACTTTGAAGCACCTCGCAGAGCGATCTCCCACGCTTTTGAGGAGTATTCACTCCATAAGACGCATACACTCCCCCCCCACACTTTTTTTTGGGGGGGTAAAGTGTGTCTTATGGTGCGAAAATATGGTAATAAAGTAAATAAGTTCATTGAATGAAAAAGATTATGGAAGCCTGTGCCACTTCCTCAGCTTTTTTAACCTACATTTTTAGCCTACCAGTTTATTATCTTTATAATGAAAATGGATATGATGAATCAAGCATGTTAATGGCAATTCCAGCAGTATAGCTCTCTCTCCCATTATTTCTACCCTCTGTTTGGTTCTGGTTTTTGGGTGCAATGCCTTTTAATTAGGGCAAGGCTATTCTTTTATAATAATGACTCAGTAAGTTGCTACATATTTTTCACTATACTTAAATTTTAATTTTGAGAAAAATAGGAAAAGCTCAATAAATTCATTGCAAAAACTAAACAGCTTATCGTGAATTAGAAATGGCATATGGAATCTTTTGTTTGGAGTTCATTGAATCAGCTGCATCCTAGGTTTGCACCAGTGAAGGTATTATAATCTGTCAGTTGTTTGTTGATCTGTATGAAATGAATTCTGATATTATAGTAGTCCATTTCCTATTGGACAGATGTTCTGCCATAAGCAATTCTCTGTAGCCATATTCAGATTTTTAACATAATGGCACAGTCTAAAGTTTGTTGAAGTTACAGCTCTTAGTTGTAGCATTATTTCTGCTTTAGATTCTAAGATGTCAAAGAAGCAGTAAAGCTCTTATAAATTATTCCAAAGGTTTATGTGCACTCTTACTTGTATGTGATCCAAAAAACAAAAATGAATTTTTCTTAGCTTATCTGGTGGAGCAGCTTATTCTTGTTTAGTGACCAAATAGAGTGTCTTGTTTGCACGCAGTTTGTAGTCTCAATAAAATGGTTTTGAAATCCTGAGACAAGATGGGCATTATTAAGGGTATTACATGGAAAATATATAACCTACTGTACATCCAGTTACTTTTCATTATGCAGGATTGAATTTACAAATAATGTTAGAAAATCATGGCTTGTTGGAGTATCTGGTTTTTTTTAAATGAATTCCACAAGTTTTGTCCATTTGTACTGGGAATTGGTGCTTTAGTCCTAACAAGTCCAGTGACCTTGGGCATGTTGCTTGTGTTTCTGTTTTGTTTACAGAATACGTGTAGGAGAAAACTAGCTAGGCATTGGATATGCTACTAAAAGCATGATGGATACCAATGAGCTGAGTTTCTACTGAGCATAGATTTCTGTGGAGGGAGAAGGGAGGACAAACTGTGTGATGTACTATTGCAGCACAAACCATTTTACTTGCTACTGGGTATCAGGATACAACTATAAAAGGCTAGAATTTGCATTCTAATGTTATGGATGTTTTGCAATTTTTCATCATTATGACTTATACCAAATGCCTATACTATTAATATACTATGCCATTAATGTTAATATTATTATGAATGTATTTTGTGACATGTTTTGTCACAAAAGTTTTAACATGTGATATGAAATGTTTTGTCATGTTGATTGTACTTGATAACATGATTAATGTACTTACTTTATGATTATGAATGCACCTAATACATATATGACATGATGAATGTACTTTATGATTATGAATGTATGTTATGATTATAATAACAAGTTGTCAATTATAGCATGTATGTAAGTGTAGAGCATGTATACCAGAGATAAATTCCTTATGTCTCCAGACACACTTGGCAAATAAATTCTAATTATAAATAGTTCCATTACCCTTTATAGTAAATATAGTAATTTAATAGAAAACAAGTAAAACATAATGTGATGTCTGCATATTTAGATAATCTGAAGTTGAGCTGCATTTATACAGTGCCTTCAGAAAGTATTCAGACCCCTTCCACTTTTGTCAATTTTGTTATGCTGCAGCCTGATTCTACAGTTGTTGAAATTCATTTTTTCTCATTAATCTACACTCAGTATCCCATAATGACAAAAACAGAATTTTAGAGATGTCTATAAATTTATTAAAAAGAAAAAACTGAAATATCACATTGGCATAAGTATTCAGACCCTTTTGAACAACACACAAAATTTAGCTCTGGTACCTCCCAGTTCTCTTGAAGGCTGCTGACATTTCTACACATGATTGGAGTCCACCTGTAGTAAATTAAATTGGACATGATTTGGAAAGGCACACACCTCTCAATAGGATGCCTCACAGCTGACAATGCAGAGCAAAATCCATGAGATTAAGGGACTATGAAGTCAATATAAAAGTGTAAAATTTATGGGGGAAGGAAAGAAGCAAAACACTTTGATCCTGTTTGAATGGGTACATATATAAGTATATGTATGAAAATATCAAGCTTGAATATATGAATTACACAGATGGTTGCTTGTACCAAGTCAGGTTATTATATTATAGACACTGTAGTCTGTTTGTGGTTTTTCAGGTTTTAAGATTGGAATCTTTCTCAGGACATCCTGAAATGCCAAGAAGTAAATTTGAGATCTTTTGAGTGCAAAAGTACTTCTAGACTTTAACTGCTTTTCTGTGTTTATGATTTAAAATATTGAAGAATGCTTTACAAGAAGAGTCTTCTCTTCTTTTGAGAATGTGTTTATGATAGACTTACTTTAAAAAAATTATTCAATAATGTGGGTTAGTTTGTTTTAGCTTAGTGTGATATTAGACTTCACATGATGCTAAAATATGATTTGAACCTGATCATTTGGTTTGTGTTCAATGATACATTTGTTAACTAAGTTTGGTGAGTTAACTAAAGTTAAGTCCACCTTTGGGACCTGAGGATCATTTCTCTTTGTTTCAGACATTCATATTTTAACTTTAGTTTTGTAATCTGTTCATTGAAATACCAAGAACATAGTTGACACCAAAGACAATAATACAAATCAGTCAAGTAGGAACAATCTTTGTGTTTGTATATTTTTTTCCTTAATAAAACTTCGCAGTACCAAAATTAAACAATACCTTAACATGCTAAATATTAAAGCAAGGCATATGGTGTATTTTCTAATCAGTTTCTACCTTAGTAAAGTTGTCTGCATTTGTGCTAAGTCTTTGTCTCTTTTAAATACTGTGTAAATGGGAAAAGCCAGGTGTTTGCCTCGAACTGTAGCAGCTGTAGAGCAGATGGAGCTGTTTAAAATAGCAAGCAAAAATTCACCTGGTCATAGTTAAGGAAAATCAACAAGTAAGTTGTTCTCATCAAGATGGAATTAATCTAAAATGCATCTTTGAATACCTAGAATCCCAGAACTTTCAAGGTTATAGTCTTAGCCTCTCAACCCATTTTTCAATCCTGTCTGCTTTTTCATCACTGCAAGCAAGATCCTAATACTCTGTATAGGTTATCTATATGGAGGCCCTGCATTTGTAAACACAGACATATTCTGTGACCTGCAGAGAAGTAATTCCCTCTTTGTTAATTGGTCCTGCAATTTCAAAGTAAGTATTTACGGAAGTACAGCCAAGATGCAGTCCTGCATAGTTATTTGGATATAAAAAGGGTAGTTTCCCTCAAGCCTGGCTCCTGTTGCCTAGATGGTCATAAGGTTGTAGTTTTCAACAATATGGACATGTTTTGCCATTGCTTTCCCAGATGATTTTTAAAAAACTTCTTCGTATAACATGTAGCTGTGTATTCTCTGTTGATCTCCCCTTGAAGTCTAACCAAAACTACTCAAACAGAAGTAACTTCTGAATTTAGATAGTAAGGGAAGGAAAAAGGTTTACAGTCCTTCAGGTAGTTTCACATACATTCCATTCAAAATGTGTTTAAAATTATAAAAATTAAAACATGAAGAATCAGAGGTAGTTTGAAATGCATTTAGCAGCGCCTATTTCTCTATGAAGAAAGAAAAATGGAAAAAGAAGGAGTAGTGGAATGAAAACAGAAAGGGAAAGATGTAATGCAAAGAACACATTAGTTCCCACTGAACAGACTAATGGATAATAATGAACCAAAATTGTCCACTAAACTGTACATTAATCTGTATTTCCCGGGCCAGTCTGGAAGAAATCTTGCAGTTCTTTTGACTTTTGGTCTCTTCTCTCCTGACTCTTCTCTTTTTTTATTGGTTTCCTGTCTTAAGTGAAAACCACAACCTTTTCGGGTTTCTCTAGCAGAGAATGAAAGGCACATGGTGATGGTGTAAGAGGAGACCCTCTCAGGCCGTCTGTGCTTGGGTGGGCGTGATGGTCTTTTCATAAACTAATCACTTCCAGCGCTGCTGCGGAATCAGACTTTGTGGAGCCAGGAGCAGGGAGCTTGGAATGTTAGGGCAGTCACAAAAGGTCTGTCTTTTTTCCGATCCTGGGCATGTTTTTTTCCTCCACACTAGTAATCTATTCAATGATAGGAACAAATGTTAATACTGTTAAGAAAACACATATTAGTGTGCGCATGTATTCATCTTTTGGCCTTTGTAGAAACTATGAGTACTAACTAGGATGGTTTAGGGGGAAGAAAGTGAGGGAAATACTGTTGTGGTGTCTGCAGTCATGCAATCCTGACTATAAGGAGAATTCTCCTATATAAATATTTGAGGGAGCTATCTAAAATTATTGCAATATATGTGTTTACGTGTACCTACTTCTGTGTCACACAAATACTATGGAAAGAGTGGAGTTTTCTTACTGGGAGTGGAAACATGCCTAAAACATAACATATGTTGGTTTAGATCAAGAGGATTGCTAATTATCAAATGAGCCAATTTTTGTTGCATTCGCAGGCTGGAGTTTATTATTTAACATAAATGAAATCCCTATCCCATGCCAGCCCTACCTAGAAAGATTCCCTTGCTACGTATTTTGCATTTTTTTTAAAACAAGAGTGAAAGTACTATTGTCATGCATTGCAAATTGCTATATTGGAATCATTATCTCCTGGAGCCTCTCATTCATTACTAATATCCCATCTTGATTGAAAGGTTAAAGCCTTCCTAATTCTTTCTTTATGCTATCCAGGACATAAAAAAGTGAGTCAGAATTGGATAACCCATCTAGAGAATAAAATGAAAAGTGCTCTGCAGTGTGGAAGTATATTAGCTTCTTTCAGGAATTCATTCAGTTCACTATAGTTGTTCCTTTTCAGAACTTCTATTCCCTTTTTGGGGACAAACATAGTCATTTGCATCATGAATGCTCCATGATGTATTTGTAAGCATCATAAAAGTGGAACTTAGGTTTGTGTTGAGGTGGTTGTAGCTGAATTTGAGGACAATTCTATCCTTTGACCTGATTGTTAAGTGTTGTTTGCTTACCTACTACTATATATTCTACTGGTTCTGATGCTGGTTAGTTCAGCAACTTATAAATGTTTGCATAAGCGTACATGTTTTCCAAAACACCAAGCTCCTTTCTTGGATCATCAAAGGAGGAGCTGTTCTGTGTGCTCCTGTAATCTGACCTCTTTTGCTAATGCCCTGAAATATATTTTTAGGAAGTACTCTAGTTTTCTCCTGTGCTCGACATTGGACATTAAGTAAAAACCCTGTCATTTTGCATAATATCTGGTGCTAATCAAGAATATATATTTCTCCTTAGATTTATGGTCCAATCATATTTTGTTGTTGCTTCTATTTTACTTTGCTATATCTTATTTATTTAATTGGTGATGGTTTTATATGCAGGTGCAAAGACAGACTTTTTAACAAAAGGTATTTTTATTTCTAAACTGACTTTTCTCCTCATTATTATATTAAAATTGCTGCTGTGAAAACACATCCCATATAGTTGGGAGCAGGATGAGTAGTCTGTTATATTGGTTATCTTTACAAGCTTGTTTCATTTTAGACCTCAAAACTCTGATCAAAAGAATATAAGATAATAAGCATGAAAATTAGCTGAACACTCTGTTTGCTCATTCCATTTGCTGCAAAACTCAATGTTGAAAAACAGTAGTTATTCCAGTTATTTTTGTTATTGTTATTGTAAAACAGTGGTTTCACAGGGTTTTATTGTTTTCATGATATTGAGCGTATTAGATCTGAGGTTTTCAACCTTTTTTAAGCTGCGGACCCCAAAACATGTCCTTGCTACGTGGCGGACTCCATTCCCACAAATTCAACTAATTACTAATTGACAATTCATGTATATTTTTTCACATTTTTCTTGACCTGTCTTCAGACCTCTTGCCAACTTGCCACGAAACTCATGGGATCCATGGACCACAGTTGAAAATCTCTGTATTAGATGACCGAACTTTTTTGTGATTGCAAATGTGGACAGAAAATTTCCTGAAATATTAAACTTTAAAGCATCAACTTTTTATTGTAATGTCAACTATAAATTGTGACTCTGTTTAAACTATGTATGTATGTATGTATGTATGTATTGTTCCCTTTTGAAGTATCAGTATGTGATCATAAATGTGGCAAAAGTTCTTGCATGTCTCTTGTTACTTTTAGAAGTGAGTGGGGAAGCAACATTCAGCTGAAGTTAGTCTCAGGGAAGTGTGTACCTCTGGTTTCCTAAAAGCTTCATCAGGGAATGCCAAGCCTATGGTTGCCTTAAATAATCAATTACTTTTAGTGGAGGCAGCGGATCTGTGAAAACAAACCTAATGATGTCACATCATGAACATTAATACCAATCAGTACAAGTTCAGCTTTGTTGGAGTTCAGGAAATGTACTATGATAGGTACAGAATTTTTGGCTCAAAACTTGATATACCATATTTTTCCAGATTTACTTGTGTTTCCTTATAAGCCTCATTAAAGTACAAGCATGAATAGCCTTCTGTCCTCGGATATTGGTTTCCTAATAAGCTGCTTGGAAAGTGTGTGAAAAAAGTGAAAACCAGGTTCAAGTGATTTTCCTACTCATTTGAGGCAGCACTATTTTCATAGAATTTTTGCTGTCTGGATTACAAAATTGCTGGTGGTCGCTAATGTACTCACTGAGCTAGAATTTATTGATGCCCCAAATGCATTATATTATGCCTTTTTTGGTACATTTCTTTTATTTTTTGTATGAATTTATGAATAATTGATTGGACAACTTTGAATAGGCAACACTTTAAATTTTTTAAAGTTAGATACCACAAAACACTAGCAAAATTATTGCTATTTTACCTGTTTAGCTGAGGTCACCAAACTGTCATAAATAAAATTGATATTTCTGACAATAGTGAGGTAATTGAATTTATTCAAACATTTAAAAGCAAGCTTAGCTAACTTGCAGACCACAAGCTATTTATCACTTTAACCCAGTTTTGTAAAGATAGCTTGGTATTTACCATATTTTTCTGTCTATAAGATGCCCCCAAGTATAAGATGCCCCTTATTTTCATACAGCTTATGATTGGAGGAAACCTGTTAAGGTTGTCTCTGTAGTTAGGTTGTTTCGACAGTTTCACAACCGACCATGTATAATATGCGTCTCTGTTTTTAGGTCAGTATTTTTAAGGAAAAGTAGCATCTTATAGAGGGAAAAACATGGTAGTTATTCCAGGTTAATGAAGATCATTTTAAGGCTGGATGTCTGTCTATCTGGTATATTCTTGTGCTGAGCAGGCAGTAGGACTAGATAATATAAATGTTGACTTTCTGTGATTTTGTAAATGCATTTGTAGTTCATGTGAGAATTCATAATTCATTAATTAATCAGAAATAGCATGCATAAATGTTTGAAATACTACCTTTGTAGTGATTCTACAAGTTATCTGGGATGAAGAGGCCAATCATATGCTCTCTATCATAGCAGTTGTCATTTCCTTCTGTTAGACCTCAAGTGCCTTTTGACAGCTGCATGACATCTAGACATGTAGCAGATCAAAGTGCTTTATTGCAGGGGCGTGTGTTGGAGGGTGACATCTCTTGGATTTCTACACACAATTTCTGCTAGGGAGAAGATAGATCATACCTCTTATCCTGAAATTTATAGGCTATGCTCAACTACCTACATAATGTGCCTTTTCTGAAAATATGTTCCAGAAGGTTCCCCAGCACTCCAGAGCAGCTAGAAAGCTATGAACGGGAATAGAATTTGCTATGCTGTTAAGAAAACAAAAACATGCAATAATCCTGATGGTCACGTGAGAGAAAACCTAACCTTCAAATTCTGCAAAGGCCAGGAACTTGTGCATATATTATTGAACTTCCCAGCTCTCCTTATTACTGGTCTGGCAGCCTGAGACTGTAACATAGTCTATTTTCTGCATACCAGATTTGTTATTTTATGGCAACTACTCTACTAAAATAATTAAGCATATACACTGTGGCTTGTGGTGTTTTCAGCAGCTTGTTCAGGTGTTGTAAAAATGCTTTGTTTAGATCTTGTAAACTGAATACTGTATTACACAAATGTAGGAGTGAAGACCAATCAAAGTAGGTTTACAATGCTACTTGTGCTGAAAAACACTAGTTAGTCCGTGTGTTAGTGTAGAAGGCATTCACTTGAGAGAATAATATTCAATAGCATATGTTTAGCAGCTTTCAAATACATAACTATTTCAGGAAAGTTTGGTAGGAAAATATGGCACTGGCTTTTAGGCTGCTATGATGAAACAGCATTCAAGAGAAAATGGCTGCAGTACTTGTGAAGGAATACTTGTGAAGGAAGTTGCTTTGCAGCTAAGGGAGATTAATGTTTATCAGTTCTGTAGCCTAGTCCTTCTGTTTTATTGGCTGGATTCACAGAATAGATTAAACCATAATGTGGTTTATTTGATTTGGGATTACTGTGTGCAAAAGCATGGCGTGCTATCTAAATCCAATAATTAAACTGAGTGAACTTGTTATTACTATTATATTTTTATCCTACTTTTTATATATTTTGGCCATCTCAAGATGATGAACATACCAAATACTCCTGCTTCCTATTTTTTCCACAATAGCAACCCAGTGGGATGAATTGGAGATGGAGCTTCTATTCTTTCTGTCAGAAAATGAGTATATTTTCCATTGCTGGAATAATTTTCTTACAGTTCTTTTTAATTCGCTTTAAAACCACTATAGCAAATGTGATTGAGAGGTTATGCCACTTCAAATATATTGTTCTGAATAGACTGCTTGTTATTAGAGGGATATTCTCTTAAAATTGGAACATGATTTCTCTCATTTGTACTTACTGTATTTTCTACTGATTTAGATGAGTTAAACATCCAGAGTGTCATTGTCTACATGTATAATCTTTCTAGACATGAAAAACTTTAAAAGTTCAGGGGGCTGAGATTGATATCCATCACAATGTTGATTTCTGAATTGTGTTACCTTCATCCATTATTGTTAAGCACAGGGTTTTTAAGAAGTTTATTGGAAATGCCTTGGGAGCACAATGGTGTGATTTTGACTCCAGGAATTTTAAAAGCCTGCTTTAATCATTGGCACCCATCTTTAGATGTATAATTAATGGGAGCCAAGCCTTCTTAATTTATGCTGTGTTTGCTGTGATGACTCAAAAATCCCAGAAGTACTAAGCCATTAATGCGTGGCTTTGGTTTGAAGCATATTTTCTTAAACTCAAACCACTGGGACTTCCTATCAGGGAGGGGTGTCTTCTGTAAGCATGCAATTCCTGGTGTTTAGTATTTCTCCCCCGACATCAGAAGCCTATCGTTCTTTCCCCTTCCCCTCACCCGGCTTGCTAATTGCTTGCATATGTCACATTTGAATTGTTTCAGATATTGTGGCCAAGATAGGAAAGGCAATTTTTAAGGAAAGCTACACACACACACACACAATTCCGAGAATGAATGTGCTAACTTAGAAAACTGTTCCACCAGATCTGGTGACAGTTTCACAGAGCTTCCATATTGGTCTGCTGCTATAAAGCATGTGTATTTATTTTCTGTTTTAGCCCATAAAAGCTAAAAATGCATAGATTTGAATTCTTTCATAAATCATCCATCTTAATAAGAACTTAACATATAGCTCTCAGTATCTCCTCAGTAGTGTGACTTCAGCCATCTAAAAGTTGACTACCTCTGTTTTATATGCATGGGGATCATTAAAAGGGGATTCTGCTCTTAAACATTTATTTGATAGAAATAATTGGAGCAGATAATGTTTATCAATTGAGCACATAAAATATCACCTTCAGTTACAAGTAGCTTCTTTAGATGCCAACATGAAAGTGGGGGCTATAAGAGTACATTAATATGCTCTTACTACTAAAGACTTGGAAGTTTCTGAACACCCTTTAAGGACAGGATGTTATGGGAATCAAGCATGGAAGTGATTTCAGCATAAATTATGACAACAAGTTTTAATTTACACAACTGGCAAATCAAATGAAGAAATAAATTTTTTAAAATTCTTGGAATTTGGATTTTATATAGCACGGAAACATATTACAAAAGCAGTTTCCCCTCTCTTAGCTATTTGTATGTAGTACTCACATTACTATGCTCGTTTATGACTTCTAGCTGGGAGTGAGCTATACCACTCAGATGGATTGACTCTGGATTTATTCAATGGGTCTTTCTGTTGTCAGAGTCAGAATTTATTTTGCCAAGTGTGTTGGACACACAAGGAATTTGTCTCCAGTGTATATGCTCTATACCTACCTACCTACAATAAACAAATGTGATTACAATCAAAAATAAATGTCTCTTGCATCACTTGGACATTACTTTGTTAAAAACTACAACAGTAACAGGTTGGCAGTTAGATTGGCACCAGGGAGCCCTAGGTTCTAGCCTTCCATCTTGAAGACTCACTGAGTCTAACTCACTACCCTTCTTGAACTCCAGAACAAAAGGGAGGCTGAAATAAAACAAATCTAATGAACATCATCTATATTTGTTCATTCATGTATTTATAGACCCAGACACATATATATTTGCCAAGTCAGGTGAGATCTATAAAGATTTATATGAAACTTATTTCATGTTTGTTAGTTTGCCAAGGCTCTCTGGTTTTTGCTTAAGAGGTTTTATGAAAGTTACTTGTTATTTATTAAACTCTTGGAATATGCCCTCCTTCTCAAAAAAAAGCCCCCAAAGCAAGCAAAAAACACAGGCTTTTTTTAAAAGGGGCAGTCCACTGTCCACGAGTGCTGTCCTGGTCTTACTCACTTGGGATGCTGAATAGTTCTAGCACAATATCATTTGTACTGTTGGCCATAAACAAATTATGTGTCTGTAACACATTAATGTCAGATTAAATGAAGGCTGCTGCTAGGTGTGGATTTAGTGACATCACTTGGCAAAGATCCCTGGTAACAGAGCAAGCAGTGGGTAAGCAAAAGAGAGCTAGTTAGAAGGGGAATGTGTGTGTGTGTGTTTGTATTTGTGTTTGTATGTATACATAGATACATAGATACACATATCTAGAGATGCTGGCAAGGTAAAAGAGCTGGTCTGTTTGGCAGGACTTCCCCATCTGGGATCCATCTGTGTTTCTCTGTAATCGGACAGGCAGCTCTAGCTAGTGAAAAATCGCAGATGTGAGGGAGCTGATACATGTCCAGCTAATGAAAAGAGAAGGAAGGCTAGTTGCAGACTGAGCTTGAAGAACCACAAAAGAGGGACCATTTTTATTCATATTTTTAAAGAGCCTTTTCCAACAGTGGCCTGTTAACATTTGGGTATATAAGGTAAGCAAACAGCTTTGGATATTTATCTAAATGTCAGGATTGCTTGGTATGTATATGTACAGGCTTAAATAAGAAGCCTAATTTTCTTGCTGTGATGCGACTGTGTGCCTGTGTAGGCAAAAAGGAAAATGTTAACAGATGACGTGCTTTAATCCTTTATCCTCTTCTTTTTAACCCCCCTCAGTTTGAGTGCAATGTTGTTTGGTGTGTCAAAACTTCATTAGAAGAGCTGAATGCTTACATGGGATTTTTGTGGTTCCAAAAATAGCTAATAGCACTAAAGGTCAATTTTTCTTTTAATGTAGCTTGGAGGGATGCTAGCTTTCCAATTGGCTTCAAATGTGTTTGACCAATTATTTCATATTTCTTAACCACCCATCTCCCTTGAATATGTGTGTCTGTATTTCACAATAAGAAGTGATAGTTATTCATGTACGCATAGTCATAGCTCATATGAATTGGCTTTTATTGAAAACAGTTGTACACATAGTGTTTTCACTTTACAGGTTGTTATGCTTATGTTATGTCTGACTTTGTGCATACTGGATTTAAAAGGCAATTTATAGAGTTGCCCATAATATTTATGGTACACTTGTATATATAAATTGCAGATTGTAATATTTTTAGTTGCTTATGATTAATTTTCTCAATCTGAAACATATTATAGTAGCATAATGTCGTCTTTAACAACCTAGATAGCATTGGCTTTCCTGAACCAAAAACACTAGGATTGTGTAAGGGTTATTTTCACCTTAGTTATAGTTATGCAGAGATAACTCCATCTATGTGCATATCCTCTGTTGATTTTCCTTTGGGGGAAGGATGTCTTTTTCCAATTTGTAGTAACATACTGATACAAAACAAATACAATAGCTAGCATTATTATTTCTTCTAAGTGGTCCGGCTAAAGCAGTTATTTTCCCCTTCAAATGGTCAGTTATTATTCCATAGTTCATCATATTATAGTGTATACCACTTCTTCAGCATTCCTAGAATCTATTCAGTTTCAGTTCTATATAATACTGTGATTAAAATACAATTAAGCTTGCTTTTTAAAATTGAAACAAAAGCATCAAAGATAAAAACAAACATAAGGACAGACTTGTGAGCAGCTATATATAATCATGTTCATTATATGTTTTTTTAAATAGGATTTCAAAGTTTGAGATGTTACAGAAAAGTAGAGGATGCTAGGTGAGACAGGATATAGACAACAAGAAGTATATGCAGATGATGACAGGAGGGAAAAATGCCAGAAAAGGAGGAACTATCACTAATTTAATATCACAAGATTAATAATTGTAGAATGTTAAGAAAGAGTGTAAAGCATTCAAACATTCTTGTACCTAACGTAGGAAAATGTTTGATTCCCAAGAACCACCGAAAAGGCAACAAATTACAATATCTCCTGAATTTGGGAGGAGAAATTGAGTCTGAATTGCTATGATAAATGATAGAATAGAGCTTGCCTTGAAGAGAGTGATAGACTGAATGTATGGAGAGGAGATTGTTATTTAATAGTGATACTATGATATTTAGCCAGCAGTGATCCCTGGCTAAAGCAAAACATGTATACATATGCATTTGTTCTTTTTCCCCCAGCTTCAATGTTTCCAGAATGATGGCCTGTGTAAATCTGAAAAAAAATTAACATGTACATAGAATGAATGTATGTAATAAAAGGAAACACCCATTGTATAATGATGCCTCTATGAATATGCCAACCTCTATATTCAATATATAAATAAATATGAAATATTATTACTGTATTCTATGTAAATGCAAAGGAGTAGCTTATGAGAGAAGCCATCTTATTTTGTGGTACAATATAAGATACACTACAAAATAATAAAAGACAAGTCTTAATACAAGAGTCCAGTTAGCAATCCTGCTAAAATTGGTGTGTCCCATTGCATTTATTGAAACAAATATATCTGACAAGGTATGCAAACAAGTAGGATGAGAAAGAGTTTATAAAAAATTCAGGGAATCTTGAGAAATAATAGACTTTTTAGCTATTGCTTCTTAAACCTGATTAAAAATTCACTTACTCAAATGTTGTTATGAAAAAGTTGCTTTTTGCTTTCTCTTGCATCTTATTCATAGAGGACAGTGACATTTAAGCAGTTTCATTGTTTCTTATAGGCTGTCTTATAAATGATATGGGCAAAACTATTGTGGATACAATTTTAGGAATCAAGCATGCAGCTTGGTAGTTTTCCTCATCTTTGAAAAATAAGTTGGTGTTAGAATATTCTTTACCAATTTAGGGTCATGAATAGCATATCTGGGGGATATAAATAAAATAGGCTCTGAAAAGTGACCTTTTTTAAAAAAATAGTTTTTATTTAAAGATTTGACATATATAAGTACACTAGCTTTTGGTACCCAAGCTCTGCTATGGGGATTAGTCCTTCCTTCCTTCCTTCCTTCCTTCCTTCCTTCCTTCCTTCCTTCCTTC
>JANHFO010000734.1:77767-89929 GCA_032468095.1 Pareas carinatus
AAAGAGAGTAACAAAGCCCCTACATTTAAACGCTTATAAACCTGCTTATAAATGTATAACTTCTAATGTAAAAGGATCTGCTAATGAGAGAAAAAAAACAGCTTTAGCCAAAAAATACACTGCAAACTTTTAAAACCAACTATTTAATTCTACGACTCTTGGCTGAATTTAAATCATTCCAAGTTTTATCAGTAGTGCGCTCTTAACCAATGCTCAAACAGGGCATCATGAAAAAGAAAAGATCAAACCTTTCCTTCGTATATTTCCAAAACTGGAGGGATCAATTTAATATCTTTGTGACTGAAAAAATAAAATTCTATTTACGATACTTGTTAAAGATCATGTGAGTTGGTTCATACATCTAAGGGCTCTACTGCATAGCAGACTTAAGTTGTTTATCACCCATCTCAAATGAGCTGGAAATGCAGCTGGCATACGAAATGGCTCCCAAGTTTCAATCTGTTCTCTAGCTTGACTCTTCTGGTCATGTGTTCTGTTTGGATGGAAGTTACCATAGCTCTTGACAGGTGAATTCCCAGTTTCTCTGCTTCTCCTATTTGTGTCTAAAAAACAAGTCTAAACTGCATTTCTTTCCTTGGTGGTTCTTTTGGGATTGGAGAAACCTTTCTGTCTCAGTCGCTCTTTGTTGATTTCCCTTCAACTTTGATACCTTTTGGTTTGGCATACCCACTACCAGAACCCTGAAAAACAACAACAGCGTTACCTTGCTCCTTGTCTCAAAAGAGAAAACTGGCAAAACTCTTTATCAATTTCACTTGTTTTTTTTAAAGTTACTATTTCACAGGCCAATCAATGAACAATTAAAAAGAAAAACTCTTTAGAATTTACCAGTCAACAGATGACAGGAAAAAAGTCAAGTGATATATTGTTCCTTTCTGACTGCTTATTAATTCCTTATATCGCATGACTTGTGATTAGCAAATAGGAGCGTTGTACTATATCATTTATCAAAGATCTAGAAGGAATTCATGTAATAGCTGAGACTTGTCTGACAAACTACAACAGACTTCAGGTTTTACGTAGGATATTCTCCTCGGATAATGCATATACCTTGAAAATGGCTGCAATGGCAGCATGTAAAGAGGAAGCGACTGTGCTGGTAATTTCATAAGCAACATTCAAGGCATGTTTTCTTTCAAAGTTCGTATTTTTTGGCTCCTTAAATGAATGGACTTTTTTGGTTCACCCTGCCTCTCTGAAGCCTAAATTTAAAAAAAAGCTACCTAAAATCTACCCATACTTGCTCCTTTGCTATATATATTTATTATTTGTAATAAAAACATAATAATTATTTCAACCCAGTTCGACAATTAGGGTATACAATTTGAGAAAACGTCAATATAATCCTCTACATTAATAGTCTTTCTAATACAAATGATTCCTACTTTCTTTTTTTGAGTCAAATATAAAATAAGTTCCAAATTTGAAAATAGTCTGATTGTTCTTTATCTTTCAGTCTCATCATCAATCTGTCCATTTCTGCACAGTCCAAGAGTTTCCTTCTTATGTCTTCTGGTGGTGGTATTCCTTTTCTCAATTTTGTGCAAAAACTATTCTCACTGCTGTCAAAATATGTAATTAAATATGTATATCACTTATCAAATTTTTCGGGGGAAATGCCTAACAAGGAACATTCAGGATTAACTTCTATTTGTATTCCCAATGTTTTTCTTAACCATTTATAAATCCTGTGTGCATTCTTAATAAACTCGAAATATTATTTTAAATGTATTTGTCAACAAGATGTACCCTGTCAGTTATGATTCTGCCCATCCAGCCTGATGTGCTAGAAAATGGGATCCAACATATAGGTTATGCATTGGGCCTTTTCTCTACCAGCCTTCATATTTTGAAATCTACCCAACCAAGTTAAATTTGACCGTAACTCTCCTTTCATTCAAAAAGTCTCTGAAGACTATTTTATTTTGAGAATCCTTCAGTTCCTGCTATAACTGTGAACAATAACCAAGCTAGTTTTTGATTATATTTTATTGTATTAAAATATTGAGCTTTTTTTAAGGGTCACTTTGGTCTAGGGAAGTGATGGCAAATCTTTTAGGCACCGAATGCCCAGACAAGTTGTGGCTAATGAGTTGTGGCTTGCGATGTGATCATCTGGTGCCACTACTCTCTTTTTGAGCATTTGCATGGCCCTGTGATGTCATTGCCTGATGTCACTATGCCTTTCCGAGCATGCTCAGCTCTGAGGTGATGCTGGAGTGACTTGCTTGTGTTCCAGAAGAGAGGGCTCGGAGTGTCCACTGTGGCACGTGTGCCATAGGTTCGCCATCACTGGTCTAGGGGTTAAGGCACCAGGGTAGTTCTGCCTTAGGCGGAAAACCACTCGGGCCAGTCACTTTCTTTCTCAGCCCAGTTCACCTCACAGTGTTGTTGTTGTTGTGAGGAAAATAGGAGGAAGAAGCATTAGGTATGTATGTCATCTTGAGTTATTTATAAAAATAGTAACATCGGAATAAACAACATTTTAAAATTTTGTTTTAGATTTGCAAATATTTTTTACCCATATCTATTTGTGTTTGTGGAAACTGTAATCTGGTAGCATGGGTCAAAATGCTTAGGCTTTTCCAAATTAACTACCAAAATACTAAACCGAAAGGTCTCCTGGAATTCCCAGTTAGCTTCTTTCTTTGGACATTGCTAAAACGATCTGGGGAGGAAGGGGTTAACACAATACAGGCTAAAAGAAGTAACTGCTGCATCACTTTCCATTGCCTAGCTGGGTGGGGCAAATCTGCTGAAAGAGAGAGTTCATTACAGTAAGGACTGAAGGGCATAGGACAGAAACATACTCGAGACAGGAAATGTCTGTTGCTGGATAAGAAATGAAACTATACATGCCTAGAAGAGAAAAAATAACCTACAGCCCAAACCCTCCTATAAAATTAAGTCTGAATGCCTTTTATTCAGTCTAGCAAGAAAGAATATTCCTGGGTCACATTTACAGGTACTTCCAAAACTTACTCTCATTGTCAATTCAACTCAGGGATATCTTGATGACTGACAAATGCAGCATGTAGGAAAGTAATAAAAGACTTGGAATATCATTAATAATATAATTTGGAATAACTGACCATAAGGCGATAGTTAATCAATCCACATGATACTACTGAATTTTCTAATGTATTTAATAAATAGCCACATGCTATTTGCCTAGGAATTGAGAAGGTTTATAAACTTATATTTATCATCACAATCAGGGGCATCTATGGGATGTGACAAATTTAAGAGGGTGGTTGCAAGCCCCACCCTCTTTTATGTGTGACATGCAACATACACAGTAACCCTGATTTCTATGTTTACTTTTGCTAGACTATTTTTGCAGAACTCAACTTTTGCAAGAAACTACATTGATCTATATATTTAAAAGTATAAGAGATTAATTAATGCCAGAATCAAATTATTGAGGTTGATTCTATTTTTTATTTTAAATATTATGCTTTATTTGAAATTTTGTAAAATAGTCTTGAAAACTGAAATTCTAGAAAATGAGTCTATATCTAAAATATAACAGTAATCAAGGATTTGTTAATTATTCCTCCCTTTTTTGTTAAATGAGAAATGTAAGTGGACTGATTAGAGGCGACCAGATGTAACCTTAAAGCATCTAGGAAAATTATTTTACTTACTTTCATTAAAAATCAAATCCAGACCCGAAAGAAGTGACAGTTGTAGTTCAGTAACACTAAGAAAGGAACAAACATAGGTGATTCTTAACTTATGACCATAGCGTAGCCTGAAATTCTGGTTACAATTCAAGGCACCATGTGATCAGACTTCATTTTATGACCATTTTTGCACTAACTGTAAAGCAAATCACTACAGTTGTAAAAGGAATCACAAGGTCATTAAGCAAATCCATTCTTCCGAATGGAAGGTTTTTGCTGAGAACTGGCAAAAAAATAATAAATCATGTCCAAAGAATGCTGCAATCAGATGTAAATATGAGCCAGTTGCAAAACACCTGAAATGCAATAACATGACCATAGGGTGGGGCGTAGCAACTTTGAGAACGGGTTAAAAGTCCATCACAATTTTGCATAGTAGTCCATCACAATTTTGCACAGTAGTCAAACAACTGGTTGTAAGCCAAGGGCTATCTGTAAGAAGTGAATAAACTAATTATCCACTGCCACGGACACTTACCCAAAGATCTGTTTCCAATGACTTTTTAAAATAGAACACCATGTAGTGATTTAAGCAAGACTCGGAGGTGTTCTTAACAAGGAATCTACTTACTTTCTTCCTAATGAATCTTGATCATAAACATTTAGCAAACTTATCATCAATCTTATTGGATGAACAAACCAAACAGAGCAGGTTACAAAGTTAGCCAGCAAATATTAAACTGCTGCATTATGTAAGTGCTATATCTGAGTTGATGGAAGATTCAGAACAAAAACCAAAGTGTCACTTTAAGGGTCTTTTGAAGCCTGAAACAAATGAATTTAAGGCAATAGTTCCATTCCTAAAGGCAGAATCTATAGTAATAAACTCGAAATTCCACTCACTGTTCATTCACTACTGACTGACTCATCACTATATCTCAAAAACCATTAAAGCTACACTAAAAATAAATAAATAAATAAATAAATAAATAAATAATAATATAGGTTGTGGAGGAAAAAAAGAAAACAAGAAGGAGTTTATAAAAAGATGAAATATAATTTCAATAAATAAATAATAAGGTTGCATACTAAAGAGATATTTTGGATGAAGTTCTCATAATTCTGAACCATTTGAAGTCCCAATGCATCTGCAAAATATCAGTCAGCAGACGGTGCATTTCTGGTAATTCTGAAGCAATTGGAAAATATGATGGGATGGAGTTCCGAACAAATAAAAAATTAATAGAAGTTTGGTTTTTCAGATATGCAGTTCATGGAAGTTTAAATAACAGTTCATCCTTAAGTTTCTTTGATACTTTATTGTCATTGTTAGAAGAGCCCTCAGAAGCTGGAGGAAAGCATCTGAGAGTTGTATAATTTGTCTTCTATATAGGAAGTATAACGATCTGATACTGTACATTGTCTTACATGAAAGTTTCTGTACAATGTTTTCTCTAGGAGGGAAACAAAAACTCCCAGAAGAGAAAATATGACTCACTGGTTTTTTGTACCCATGCTCCGCCACAGGTTTTGTATTAATCTGAATCCTTCCCACTCTCTTTCTCTCCTTCTCTCTCTCTTTCTCTCTCTCTCTCCCTCTTTCAGCCTCTCTCTCTCCTCCCCCTCTTTCTCTGTTTCTCCTTCTCTATCTCTCCCTCTTTCCCCCCCTCTTTCTGTTTCCCTCTTTCTCCTTTCTCTCTCTCCCTTTTTCACCCTCTCTCCTTCCCCCTCTTTCTCTCTCTTTCTCTTCATCTTTCACCCTGCCTCTCCCCTCCCCCTCATTGTTTCTCCTCTTTGTCACCCTCTCTCCTTCCCCTTCTTTCTCCTTTCTCTCCCTCTTTCACCCTCTCTCCACCCTCCCCCTCTTTATCTCTTTCTGTCTCCTTCTCTCTCTCTCTGTTTCACCTTCTTTCACCCTCCCCTCCCCCCAGCCAGCTGTTCAACGGCGTTATTGCCACTCCTCCATAGAATAAGTTATTTTGGTCAGACTGTTCTCCCTGTGCCGGCAGGCGCTGCATGGCCGTTAAAATATTATGAGCACGCCATTGTCCCTTAGCAGGCCGCTGTGCTGCTGGTAAACTCCGCCGATCATCTTGACTGCATGAATGAAGTAAGCGCATCTGCAGTCGTGTTTCTTGTCCGTGTAAGCGCATGTGCAGTGTTTTTTCAAAAATGTTAAATAACTCTGTTAAAAATTAATATTCAGAAAAATTGTTTCTTAGTGAGCTCCTCGATGGCACGACCAAGGTATGTAGCCAATTTTATCTTTGTGATATTAATGGTTTTAGAGATATTGTAGTGAGTCAGATAGTCAGTCGTTGAGTCTGTGAGTGAATGAGTGAATCGTTTTGACTTTTATAAGTTTAGATTAGCTGCTCTGAATTTTAGTAGCTAGTTCTTCTAATAACTTTTTCAACTGCTGAGTTAGAGCAACTTTTTGCAGATCTCTGTTCTAGTTTAGAGAATTAAGGATGTTTCCAGAAAATGTATGTACAAGTAACTACTAAGATTCAATTATTAGATAAGTATTATGATCATGAGATTCAGCTGTGAGTGCTTGATTGTGATTCTCTTAGCTTAGCTTTTACCACAATCTTTAATTTGGGGATAATAGCAGCTTCTCTTTCAGGATATCTGTAAGAAAGTGTGGTTTGTCATAATGTATACATTTGTGACCAAGAATTAAATTAGCATGAAATAGGCAAATAAAGTTACTACCTTGAAAAATTTGCCTTATTCTTTGATCATCTCATATTTATAATCGTTGGCATTCCTTTATGTCACCTTGATTCCTTCCAGCTCTCTGCTACCATAATAATGCATATGTTTATTTCCTGATCCTCTGCAAACTATGTGTTTCATTGTATAACTCAGGGCACTGCTGCCTATGATATTTTTCCTGCCATTTCCAGTTGCCCAAAGATTTTCTTCCCTGTATACTTCCAGAACACGTTGTGGTATTATTCTTTTGCCTTCATTCAAATCCCTCTTCAATATCTCTGCATAACCTATTAGCTATCATTCTCTATCTTAACCAGTCAACAGAGATTAAGCAGCATATGTGATTGAAACATACCATTGTGCTAATCTTAACTTTCTCTTTTTTTGTATACCTCAGGTTCAATCTTAACTTGCATGATACTTGGAGCAGAGACAGGATTAGGCTGTATTTTAGGTTACATAGATTGTTACTCAGAAGGTAAATAAATCAGTGGCTTAGATGCCTGGAAGAAAGTGGATGACATCACAATTTTGATCGGATTGTGTCAGACTTGTGGATAACCCAATTATCAATACAGAACATTGCTGAAAAGGTGCTCTTGTAACAGGAGTCTAAAATTGCAGAAATTTTCCACCACAGTTTGTTGCAGAAATTCCTGTATAACGTCAAGCAGGTTGCTTTGCTTGTTGTTTGCTTCTGTATCTGAACATTTTGTTGTTCTTATAGAAAAGATGGGATAAGAAACCATTGTAATGGTTGTAATGAAACACTCTGCTCTATTAACCTTTGCACATATTTTTTATTGCTGAATTGAATATAAAATGAAGCAGCTGTGTGTGGGAGAGACATGTATTTATTTTCGAATTATCTAGTATCTTGCCCATGCTTCAAGGGTTGAATGCTATAAGCTGCTGAGAACCCACAAGAGGTGTTAAATCGCTTCCCCTCCCACTACATCCTGTGAAATCTGAATGCCCAGGAGGTCGCTTTTCATCAGTACTCTGACATCCACGTCTCTAAACATTATGATCATGTATGGCTTTTTGTGAGGAGAACAGAAGAAAACAGCAATATAATTAATAATATTATAGATATCAAGATTGTTTGAGTAAATAGGCTTGTTTCCAAAAAGCTGCATGTACTTTTTTGAGTCTATCATTCTGGTTAAGAATGTAAAAATATCTATCAACAGATTGTAAATCTAAATATACCTTCTGCCCATTCCAAGTGACAGGCACCGGTCCAACTTATTTTACCAGCTATGAGCAAGGAATCCTTACCCTCTTCTATTCGATCTCTGAATAAATCCAGATCAGATCAATTCTAGAGGAATGGATTAGGCAAACCATCCAAATGTTTTCTCTCAATGCTTAGATTTGAGAACAGTGACAAATGTTCTATGCACATTCCACGAATAAGTGATTTTTTATTGATATAAGACGACACCTATGTACAATTATTATTTTCTTGTAGAGTTGAGAGAACCCTCTGAAACCCCGGTAAAATGATTCTATTAGATGGTGACAAACTCTGCTCCTTTGTATTCCATTCTTACCCATTTTTTGTTCAATGAATACATAAAATATGTTAAAAACAAATCAGATTTTTAATGTATTCTTTCCTCCTGCCTCCCATTATTTCTGTTCAGGTGAGGAAATCCATTTTGCATGGTTAGAGAAACCATTGGTTTCAGTCAAAACAGCCACTCTCTTTTGTTACCAGCAAGGAGTGTCAGGTCACCCAATTGAGGACTCGACAAAAAATTATAGAAGTCCTGACTTTTCACCGCTAAATTCTAGGCTTTAACAGGAGGTTCGTTTGCCCAGTTTGGCTAAATAAAAATCATTAGTGCAGGCAAGAAGGAAGCCATACAGACATTTGATTGTGTTAAGTGCCTCTTATATGGATGGGGGATCAAATCCATAGCTTTTTCTTCCTACTAATTAACATACCATTTAGTGTTTGGTAGCCTTGAACATTTATGTTGGCAATTATTTAGATGACTGTCAGTTTTAATCCCAGTATCACCAGTCCATTGCTAATCACAAATGGATGTAGACAAGGCTTGGACTCCCAAGAACTCTTTGTCTTTGCTCCTCAGATGTGTTTAATGGTGCAGCCACTGGACATGCATGAAACCTTCAATGTGAAGATGCTGTTGTTAGGGCTGGTCCTATCCATTTCCCTCCTAAACTGTCTCTGTATTTCTTGCATTACTCCAGGCAGTGAGCAACCCTTACTGGTCAATTGTGTGAGGGGATCATTTGCTTTTCCATGTTTTTATGCATATCAGGGATATCTTGCAATAACCCAGGGATCCATGTCACACAATTTGGAGCTGCTATTTTACTTGAATGATAAACTTACTGGCAAATGTCCATTTTCTTTAAGAGAAAGAACCGTATTAAAGAACTAATCTATATGTATTATTTCTCTTTCAAGATATTTCCTCCCCTTTCCAATGTGAAAAAAATAACTTGATGGAAGCTGAAAACAGATGGTGAGCAGCTGAAGTGCATAAGCATGTTGTTCAAAATAAGCATTTAGGCTGGGGAGGTGACAAGCCATATTTACTTTCTTCTCCACTCACAGTAATACCTTCTTTTAGCTGTTTTGAAATACTTAACACTCCAACTACCTGGGGAACACAACAGATTGATGTGGTAGGACTTCTTATAATGCTGATGAAAAAGCAACACAAATGTCTAGCCTTTTTCAGATTCTAAGTGAATCTTTTCCTTTGTTCTCTTTTCCTAAGTTGCCCTCCTGGAATATCTTCCCCCAAAATGTAATTTATCATATTAGGATGGATGCATGCTTTTCATTTTATTTTATTTTTTGAAAAATGGACTGATAATAATCGGTTAATAAGAACATTTCTCTTTGGAATTCATTGTAAAGTCTCTGACTTGTTTTAAATTTCCACATTCAAATCCTGTGAGTTTTCTTTTTTCTTTTTGTGTTGAACCATAGCCCTTCTGACCACCAGTTAAGAAAGCCTATAGTCTCCCTGCATTTTGTCTTACTAGAAGTGAAGTGAGTAAAGTACCGTCATTAGAAGCATAAGAACATGAAATGTGCATAATAAGGACCAGTAGCAATGCATAAAAATAGAGGAATTTGCATTATTTAAAATCATTGAGTAGATTTGTTTTTATGGGTCATTTTCAGGTTAATTCGAGGTGCCCCCACTTTTAAGTTTTGTCTCTTAGAATACAGA
The DNA here is from genome assembly GCA_032468095.1 of Pareas carinatus. Classification (NCBI taxonomy): domain Eukaryota; kingdom Metazoa; phylum Chordata; class Lepidosauria; order Squamata; family Pareidae; genus Pareas; species Pareas carinatus. Next base: position 87,357 of record JANHFO010000734.1, read on the forward strand.
TTTAGAAAATACTTTTCCAGAGCATGATCCCATATTATGTACCTATTAGTAAATTAAGAGCAACAAAGGTAGACTTAAAAACTGTTTTAGTAATTATATACTCTGGATTAGCATAAGAAAGTTATGGAGCTTTTCCTTGTGGCTTAATAACAGTAGGTGTTAATCAATTCATTAATGGTAGAATGGCATGTTATCTTCAAACAATTATATCGTGAATGGCCACTATTATTAAACTAATTAGTCATCCTGCAATCCATTTCCCTCTGAGTTCACTTATAACTCTTCTTGTTCTGATTCTAGCCAGGAATTTAAGAGGGTGGATTATAGTTGGCAAAAGCTTAAATGGGAGGATAGACTTGTAGAGATTTGCATGCTGTCTAACAATCCTAAGGGAATCAAATTTTTCTTCACAAACATGATGCTGTTCTCAGGTCTTTAGTTAAGGTAAACTAAAGCTACATCAAAGAACTTCCTTTTCATTTGGTTGAAATGACAGTAATAATATTTACTTCTGAAAAATACAGTTTCTATGGCTATCTACTGGCAATAACATAAAAAACAAATGGAGACAAAACAAGTGGGGGAAAAGCAACATATGCTGGATATTATAAGTGACATTTAAGTTTCAAAAGAGTTTGTATGTAATTATAGTAAAAAGTATTTATGATGGCAGTCAAGCAGCAGGGAGTAAGTTGGACTGAGCCATGAAGTTTATGGTTTCTAGATACAGAGCCTAGACTGTAGGTTATCTTTCCCATTGGTTTTAGTCATCACTATAATATATCAATCTCAAGAAAGGAATAAGGGTCTGGAAGCAATGAACAAATTTCTAAAAATTATCAGATTGGTAAAATAATCAACCTTAGTTTGTCTCCTGCTGCCTGCTGAATAAAATAGGCTTCTCTTGCTTGCGCTGTAATAAGAGAAAAGGATCTGTTGTTTTCCTGCCCTACTTTTTTATACTAGTAGAACGAAACTATAGTTCTTGCCTCAGGTACTTGAAGTAAAGAAGTACTGAAGTTGAGCTCAACTTCTAAGGTCTAGCATAGCTTATGAGGGCAACGTTCTCTGGCTAAGTGGCACAGTAATAAAGTGAAATGTCACATAAATGCTGCAGCTTCCATTGTAAATGCGTGCCAAACACATGGATCGCAATCACAGCGATGCAGTGATGGCCTCAAATTCTCCGTTTTCATCTCCACTGTAAATTTGAACACTGAAATAAATGGTCAGGAACTTGAATGCATCCAATCAGCTTTCCTTGGCAGCAGTGGTAGGGATGAATTTGGCAATTGTTTCTTCTGGATTTGATTTGATTTGATTTGATTTTCCATGCCAAGCTATAATTCTGAGACTCCCTGGTGGTTCCCCATATAAATGCTAACAAAGTATGGCCTAGTTTAGTTTTTGTATCCAGACAAAGATCTTCCAGGTGCTTCAGTCTGTATTCAAATCATTTAAATGCTTGGAATTGTATGTTAGAATACTGTTTCATGGTTGTTTGTATATGTACCTACAGAATGTGAATTCTCTAACTGTGAATCTTGCCCAATGAGCTTTTTTTCTTAAGGAGCAGTATAGTAGCTCTTGAAAGTATGTTGTCCATCCACATTAACAGAATTAGTTTTTCCATTTTGAACAGAATGAACTTCAATGCATGTGGCGGGTACTCAGTTTGGAAAGTCTGGTCCCAAATTCACTGTTTCCTGAAATTCAAGAACTTTGTGAATAATGTTCGCAAGTTCTTTATGCATAATGCTAAGCAAAAGATGTAATGGGTATCAGTGGTAGTTGTTCTAATACAGGGGAAGGGCAAACATCTAGGTTGGGGTTCACAACTCATCAGTTGGTGGGATGCAGGAGATCTTCCAGTGGTATCATTGTAAAGGATTGGATTCAAAAAATTGGTCCATTTGTTCATAATTTAGAGGATTTTACAAATTGAAATAGAAACAACTACTCCTTCCACTCTAATTTTAACTTCTTTTTAAAGTTGTACACCCCCTGTTAAAATTCATCAGTTATTTTGCAGAATTTCAGCATCCTGATTTTGATTCAAGGGCGGATGGGGAAATGCATGTGACCAACAATCAATTGGTTGAGCATCTCTCCTAGTATGTTATAAAACAGACCTTTTCCACCATGGTTTTGTAAATAACAGGTTGCTTCATATCTGTTGTCTGTTATGTGACAAAACTTTTAATGAAGAACTGCTGTCATGACTATTACTGTTGGAGAGAACCCAAACCATTTCCCCCTTCCTTTGCTGTCTTAGTTTGATTTTTCTTATTCTCAGAAATAGGGTCTGCCAACTCTGGCAGAATGTGTGACTTAAACAGGTGTTCTGAATTTCCACAGGGTTTTTAGGTGAAGGACAGTAAAAGTCAGCACTGTGTACAGAAAAGTTCTTATGCTAGTTAAGTTCCTCACCTATTTTCATACGCTGGCACCTCTTCCTACTTTCTAAATCCAATGAAGAGATTGCCAACAAAAGTTGTACTCTATCTATCTATCTATCTATCTATCTATCTATCTATCTATCTATCTATCTATCTATCTATCTATCTATCTAT
>JANHFO010000734.1:90363-110118 GCA_032468095.1 Pareas carinatus
GATTGGTCCTTAAATGGAACAAAATTTACTTAACTGTCTTGATTTTGCAAGAGAAATGTTGCGCTCAACTGTGGCTGCCCTACAATATCTCACCTGATGTCACTTTTTTATCTAGGTTAAGGAGTGGTCAATGCATATGTTTTACTTTTTCCCTCAATGTACAGATGCTTCCTGAATATTGGAATATGGAATATTACTGCATGCTCAATACCCATTTGGGGCTTGGTTCCTTGCTTGTTTCAGCATGGTTCCCACTTCTTATATAAGATCATGGCTGAGCTTTATAACTCTTCTGCACATTTCTCCTTTAAGGAAAGCAGAAAAAGGAAACAAACTGAAATTCAGCCTTTTCTTGTATCCGATAAGCTTGTTCGTTGGAGCCTATTCTGTCATCTGCCTCCAAGGGACAGAATATCTTGTTTATTTTTCCATAGAGCTACGTGAGATTTATCTTCTTTCTCCAAAATGGTGAAGTCTAGAACAGGACGACGGCTAATTATCAATCAGTTGATGACACGTGTTATCCATGCGTATAGAAGTCACATTATTTTGTCATACTAGTCCTTAGGGGAAGGTTCATACCATTTAGACATGAAAATTATTTGTATTTGCAAGAGCCTCTGTTTCAAACACTCGCATTGCTTCTTTAGCTAAAGAGTAACATCAACTTCTCCATAGCGTCAGTCCCTGAACGGGTAATTGTACCATTGTTTTGTAGGCCAACCTGCCACTCCTCCAGAGGGAATTGTTGCACTGTGCTCGAGCAGCTAAGCAAACCCCTTCTCAGTACCTGGCCCAACATGAGCATATTCTGCTGAATACAAACACAGCATCCCCAGCTGACTCTTCAGAATTGATAATGGAAGTAAACGGAAATGGAAAGAGACATAGTCCAGACAGGTAAGAGGGCTCAGATAACTCAGAAATCTGCTACCGGGGATATAAAAGTATACAGAAACATTTGTTGAGATAAGCGGCTATAAAAATAAAACAAATAAATAGTCCTTATGCCGTCTTTGGGAAATTTACTCTATGTCCTGTCTTAAAGCTTGTGGTTGTATGTTTAGAAGCCCACTACTTGCCCAGAAGGGATTCAGTCCAGCTATTCTCCATTCCTTTTCTGTTATTTTTCCCAGACAACAGGAAGTTGTAAGGGAGGGAAAATTGTGGGAAGAAAAAAAAAGGCTTAAAGGTTTAAAGAGTTGGGAATGAAGATCTGGGATAAATCAAATGTTCCAATGAGAGAATGGTATTTATAAGATAGGAAAGATGGGCATGGATATGTGTGCAGAAGACAGGCAGTGAAACCCATAGAAGAAGAAACAAATAGAAAGAAACAGAAACGTTCAGGTGCCAATGAGGAAATTTTTTATCAGGCCCAACATGTTTTAGATAGGCAGCTTTTTAGCTATTTTATGGAAATGTCCTTATCTGCAAGACACCATATTGTCTTGAGAATATGAAACCTTCTACATAAGCATTTTATCTATTCTGGCAAGAGGATTTTTCATCAGTATAAATACAGGCCTCTTATTTACTGTTTTGTAAAACCAAAACATCTATTTTAGATTATTAGAATTAAACCAATTGATTTTAAGTGGACAAACGAGTGTTTTTTATTGTTTCACTATAATTGTTGAGCACTATGAATATGTATTAGTATTTTCCAGACACTATATGTCCTTTTTTGAGCTTTTGATATACTGGAACAAGCAATATATGTTAAATATATGTTATAAGCTTTTGATACCTATAATATTTAATGCACTGGTGGTTTTTTATTTTTTTTATTATTAGTCGTTGTAACCAAATAGCACCTGTTGATCATTTTGACCCATTTGTTGTAAACAGCCATCTCATACTATACTGCATTAGTAGGACTACACTAGGAATACTTCATCCGGTTCTGGTTATACCACGATACAAAACAGATGCATAGTGACCCTAGAAAATGTGCAGAGAGGAGCAACAGAAATGATAAGGGGTCTGATATATTTAGCCTAATGAAGAAAAGTCTTAGGGGTGATATGATAGCCATCTTACAAGATCTGAAGGTCTGTCACGGGGAAGAGGGGGGCAATTTATTCTCCAAAGCACCTGAGGACAGGGCAAGATACAATAGGTGGAAACTAGTCGGAGAAAGATCCAACTTGGAACTAAGGAGAAGCTTTCTGACAATGAGAATAATTAGTAAATGGAATAGATTCCCTCCCAGAGTTGTACGTGCTCCATTTCTGATGGTTTTCATTAAAAGATGGACTATTTTTTCCAGAATGGCACAAGGACTTCTGCCTAGGACAGGAGGTTGAACTAGAAGATCTCCAAGGTCCCTTCCGGCCCTATGATTCTGCAATATATTTTGATCTGTGTTCGGTTTTTGAAAAGGCTGTCTTATCTGAAACATGTTGAGATTAATAAAGTTTTCATTAATGTCCCTTTGGACTTTTTTTCAACTCCCCCTTTTTAACACATGCTGAGAAGGAATTGGGCATATCAGACACAACAAAAGAGGCTTTGTAGTAATACAAGGAACTTTACACGTCTTTTTTTTCAGGCGAGTCTTTAGAAAGATTGTTTAATGGGAAGAATTTTTCTATACCCCCTTTTATCTTTGCGTGGGTAATAGTGAAAAGGCTATTCAGGTGATTCTAGAAAATAAATGCTGGCAATCAGCAAATGCTATTCTATGGGAACTGAATTATACCAGCAGACTGAATTCAGTCCTGTAAGGTGAAACAAAGGGGCACCTCATGATTTACCACCTTCCTGATACTAACAAGAAAGTACATTAAAATGTAGTAACTGGGTTTTGCATTGGCTTTACACGTCTTCAGAATGATTGGCAAGGCTGAACACAATGGACTATTTTTGTCAGTGTGCTATCCTGATACTATTAGAGCATTGTTTTTCAAATGTAGCTACTTTAACATGCGGGAACTTCAAATCCCAGAATTTCCTAACCAGCATACTGAAGTCCACACATCTTAAAGTGTCCAAGTTTGAAAAACATTGTTTCAGAGCACTCAAATAAATAAAGCCATGTTTGTAGCAGGATTTTGTATGTCATCAATTTATGGGAAGCTTTCCATCCCACTCCCACCTTTTACCAAGTTCATGTCTTGTTACCAGTTTTCTTGCTTGGGTCATAGACAATATATCCAAATGGTTAGAGTAATTGAATAATGCTAATGGGAACCCCTTTCTTTCTCATCTTGCTTACAGAAGGGAAGAGAATAACTTTGAGAGAGAGACGATCCCGTCAGAGCCTCCTGCCAAGCGAGTTTGCACCATTAGCCCAGCACCTCGACACAGTCCATCCCTCATGTTGCCTGTCATAAACCCAGCTGGGCAATTTCATCCTACACCTCCTCCACTCCAGCATTACACCCTCGAAGACATCGCAACATCCCATTTGTACAGAGATGCAAACAAGATCCTGGAACACAGGGAGTTGCGAGAAAGACACGGCATAGGTAACGAGATCTGTCCCGGGAGGCAGATATGTTTATATTTTTCAGTGTACTGTGTTTTCAGTCCGAATGCTGATTGCCAGCCTTTGTTTTCTAGTTTTACAATGCCTTGGTAAGACCACGCTTGGAACACGGCATCCCGTGTTGGTCACCATGACGTAAAAAAGATGTTGAGACCCTAGAAAGAGTACAGAGAAGAGCAACAAAGATGATTAGGGTACAGGAGGCTAAAGCATATAAAGAACGGTTGCAGGAACTGAAAAGAAGGACTATGGGTGACATGATAGCCGTGAGTCAAGCTATTCTCCAAAGCAGCTGAAGGCAGGACAAGAAGCAATGGATAGAAACTGATCCAGGAGAGGAGCAACCTAGAATAAAGGAGAAATTTCCTGACAGTTATAACAATTAATCAGTGGAACGATGTGCCCCCAGAAGTCATGGCTGCTCCAACACTTTAGGTTTTTAAGAAGAGATTGGACCACCATTGGTCTGACATGGTCTAGGGTCTCCTGCCTGAGCAGGAGGGGGTTGGACTATAAGACCCGCAAGGCCTCCAACTCTGTTATTCTGTTTTTCTGTTATTCCTATTCTAATATAAGATATAAATTTGACAAATTTTAGCAGAGGCTAAGAATCTCAGGGTGAAGAACTAAATATCATATGGTAATTTTTGTTATTTCATAGCAAAAAGTATGTTCTTTATCATTTGCTCACTATTACTGATTTTATAGATCCTCGAAGCTTTGTAAATCCAATATGTATTCATGTATTGTAAATATCAATATGTGTTGATAGAAAAAAATTCTTTTCACCTCTTCCTCCTTTTTTTGTATCATACTGTCAGGATTCTAGACTATACAATTTTCAGATTGTAGTATTCCCTTGCATTCCATAACAGGATTAAATGGAGGTTACCAGGATGAACTGGTGGATCATCGCCTAACAGAGAGGGAATGGGCCGATGAATGGAAGCATCTGGATCATGTAAGAAAAAAAAAGCAGTGTACAAATACGACTGTCCTGCTGGTCTTCTAAGCATGGACTTTGTAACTTTCTATTAAATCGAAATTGTGCACATAGTAACCAGTCTTATAGTAACTCAGGTTGTTTGTCCATGTAACCTGATACATTTCTGTCAGTGGCTCTTCCGCATCTCGGGCAGAGGTCCCCCTTCTCACTTTCCACTCGACCCTTTTATTTGGAATTAAATCTGGAGTCTTGGCATGCAAGGCATGTGTTGTATCATTGAGTTGTGGCAGTATGCGTATGCACACAGCCAAATGCATGTCTATATGATTAGGTGATTGTTTAGTCTAGAGAGGATTTAACTTACTGGTGGAGCACGTGTGATGCATATACATGGTTCCAAGTTTGACTACTGCATGCTGATTAGCTGTGCACGGGGGAGTCACTTTCACATGCCTTTTGAGACCTTGGGAAGGCCACTGCCAGTTAAATAGACAGTGGATTCAATGAATAACTTATTTGACTTGGTTATAAAAATGCTTCATATGTGGGATTTTCTTTGCTGTTTTCTACAGGGAATGAGATTACATAGAGGAAAACAACCTCAAACATGTTGCTTTTCAAACATATAGTTAAAACTGAAATCATTCAGTAGGGTACAACATTTTCCTCTTAACAATTTGAAATCAAAAGCCACCTGCTAGAATTCCTAGATTGGTGTTTCTAAAAGTGTAGTCTTAGGACCCCTGGATGTTCCCCAAGACCCTCACAGGAGTCTGCAAAATCAAATTTATTTGCCAGCTTAAATTGAAGAAATAAATAAAACAGTTGTAAAATCCCATCAAACAAACATAAGTGGTAGTGGCAACAAATACAGCAATTTTAATTTTTAATATGGTAAATATCATAAAATGTAATCCATATAAACAAAAGATCTTTTTAGACCCTCCATAGTTTTTAACAGATGGGAAAGAATCCTGAGATAGTCCTGGAAGATTAAGAAACACTGCGCTAGGTATTATCTTGCCTATATTTATAATGTTTCTCTATTTCTGTTTCATAGAAAAGATCCTCGTTTTTGATACCATTTATTTTTATACAAACTAAGTTAATTATTGGGAAAAAGCTCATCGGACATTCCAGGATCTGTTTCTGCAGGATAGATCTGTTACAGAAGACTATAACAAAAACTCTTACATAGGCAGCCGTGCAGGAAAACTCTACTTAACAGTCCTTTGTGAAACTGACATGTTTCAACATGTGCTGTACTTTTTCCCTATTGAAGGCATTGAATTGCATCATGGAAATGGTAGAAAAGACCCGGCGTTCCATGGCTGTCCTCCGCCGTTGTCAAGAAGCTGACAGGGAAGAGCTCAATTACTGGAAAAGACGATGCAGCGAGCCCAGTGAGCCACGGAAAGGAGGGAGTGATTCAACTATGCGGCAACACAGTCCTGGGAGCTCAGACTCAATCAGCAGTGGTATGCTCTGCTCCCTGCGCTTAAGGCAGTGTGGCTTTGTGTTAGCACATCCTAGATCAGTGTTTTTCCACCCTGGCAACTTTAAGCTGGGGAATTCTGGGAGTTGATTTCCATGTATCTTAAAAGTTGCCAAGTTGGAGAAAGACCAATCTAGATTTTTGTGGGAATAAAAGAAGAATGAAGAAAAATATTTTGTATTGCTTTGCAGTACTCCATCTGTAAGCTTAAGCACATTTAAAGGGGGTTAAAGAGTGCACTGTTAAGAGTAAACAGAGAACAACATAAAGAATGTTTGGCCTCCCTTTCTGGACTCTATTTCTTAATATTAAAAAGCAGATACCAAGCTAATGTTGACAAAACGTACTGCAAAAATAATGAATCAATTATGATTATAAACTTTTTCAGCATTCTGAAGTGGAGTGAAACGCTCTGCACTCTCTACTACTAATTCAGCAGCATTTTAAGCATAACAGTGCTTTATAATCTTCCCTATCGATTTGCACCACCTTACTTTGAATTAAATCATTGATGTTCCCATGATATTGATGCAAAGTTTGGCTTCAGTTTCACTTTCCCAAATGGAAGTGCAAATTAGCCCTGGGCACTGAATCCAGAACTGACCCATAAAATAATTTTTAAACCTGACTCTCCCTTCATAATCATAAAGATAATGAAGTTGGAAAGGATATTACTTGATATTTTTGTGAAGGAGACAATGCCTAATTTATTTGTAACGTTTGCATTGTTGTAGAGGTTTGGATGTAATCTTCATCCAAAAAGGTTTTCATGGTAATCTCCATATAGTCAATGCCAGAGGCTAATAATCTAAAAGACAAGATACAGCAGGGAACCAGGTAGCCTCAGAGGAAGTTGTGATGGGAAGCAGCTCTCATCCATCAACCTTGTAGAGAGACCAGCTTCATTAAATTCCTTTCCCCTCTGAATTGTTTCCAGCTGGCCATTTCTTTGGGATGAGTACTTAGTTTAAATATTGGTGCCTGAATTTGCACATTGCAGCCAGATTGAAAAAACCCCATGTGTTATTTCATATTTTATAGCTACTTCTTGGCTTTAGATTCAGAGTAAATTTTCTGATGACAAAAATGAACATTCTATTTTTCCTCCTCCTTTTTTAAAATAACAATTCTGTTGACTGCCTTGTATACATAAATGTAGGGTATACATTGAATGAATAAATAATCAACCAAGTTAGGTTTGCAATATAATGTTTTGCATTGGACTTTTGTTTAGGTTTCCAAACCATTAGCTATAACAATTTACAAGATGCTCCAGTTCCATTTCCCCTGTGCTTCTTCCTTCACCCTCCGTAATTTTGTCATAATTTTGCTAACATTGAGTTTGATCAGTGAAAGCTTGGGGTAGGGGTGTCTCTGAGCATTTAAGCATTTTACTGTAAAAATCCACACTTAGGAAATGAGTTTGCTATTAGTATACATATTGAATGCATTCTATATTTGATGAATGGGAATCTAGAGACCAGATTTTCTCTGAATAGCATCTGTGCAGTCCTTGAGCATAATGTATAGGTTTAATTGAACGTTTAAAATGCTTTGCTAAACTAAAAATCCATTCCATTCTTTCTACCACACTGAGCCAAATACCCCTTTTGATTGTACTCTTAGCATTTGGTAATGTATGTTGTTTCTGAATAAGTGCCATTTCTGCTACTTTGACTAATAGGGATTGATAGGAGTTGAATTCTAATATTTTGAGCTACAGACAAAAAAACCCTCTTCCACAATGCTCTCTTTACTTTACACTATTTTTGAACCTGGAACTTTTAAGTTTGTATTCTACCTTATTGTGTACAGATTCCCAAGGACAAGAAACATGGGAGATAAAAACTAGAGGCGAAGTATGATAAAGATGCTGAGCTTGTCAATCGGCAGGTCAGCAGTTTGAATCCCTAGTGCTGCATAACGGAGTGAGCTCCCATTACTTGCCCCAGTTTCTGCCAACCTAGCAGTTCAAAAGCATGTAAAAATGCAAGTAGAAAAATAAGGGCCACTTCGGTGGGAAGGGAACAGCGCTCCATGCGCCTTAGGCGTCTAGTCATGCTGATCACATGACCACGGGGACGCCTTCGAACAGCGCTGGCTCTTCGGCTTTGAAATGGAGATGAGCACCGCCCCTAGAGTCGGCTACGACTATCACACACGTGCAGGGGAAACCTTTATCTTATGCCTATATCTGGGTAAAACAAAAGCCTTATTTTCAATTTAAGTTATGTAAATTTTGCATCTAATTGCCATATTTGGGATTGAGAATATAATCTGTACAAAGCATTGTGAATATTTCATTTTTCAACTGACTCTTTAAAATATAGCTCTCTGAGGTTCTTTAAAATACAAGGCACAATTAGCAAAGAATATGTAGTGGAATTTAAAGATGGAAATGAATTGTACTATGCAAAAAAAATTAGTGATCTAAATTAAATTAAATTTAAAAGTAAAAGTGATTATCATTTTGACATTGTTGAATACTCTTTAACTGCGGATATCTATTGGTTTGGTTTTAGCAATTAACCTATCCTGCTCTCTTGCTACACAGATGCTGAATATCATTTTTTTAGCTTGTCAGAGCTATATTTCTGTGCTTAATATTATTGCTGCTGTTCTTCCTTCTGTAGAATCTCAGCGGGAGTTTAGTAGCAGGCCAGGAACAGCTGGTTATGTCACAGAAGAGATATGGAAAAAGGCTGGTAAGTAAGGAAGCCTGTTTCGATACATTGCTATGGAATATTATTTTGTTTTAGAAACATCTGGAAAATCATAGATTCCTATCACTGACCTAAAGAGAAAATACCTGGAGAGCCAGAGTAAATCAAAAATTCCAGATAAATAGCTGAGGTAGATCTGAATTACAACTAAACAGGCAAGCAGCTGGAAACTGGAATGAGGCCCAAGATTCATTCTAGCATATTCAGACTGGAGATTTTTCTGGGCAACTGATGGCAGTGGCAACATCCACTCTGTTTCAGAAAAGACATAGCAGAATTGTAAGGAAATTTTTTTAAAAAGAAAGTGGTCCTTTTCTGAAGGGATAATGGAGAGAGAACAGATCGAAAATAACATCACAGTATTCTATTTCTTGGTTCACGTTAAAGGTATAATTTTTAAAAATCCTTTTTGCAAATGTCTTTGTTGCATTCTCTTAGGCAGTAAGGTGTCTAGCTATGTTTCAAGTAATTAGGGGAACTTTACTTTAAATTATATAAATAGCAGTTTCACAACTAATTCATATGTTGACCAAAAAGATATGTCTAAGTATGATCGCTTTGCCTTTATCTTTGGGGAAGTGGCAGCTAAAGGTAAATGTAATTAATGACTAAATCTACGTCTAATTGCTATTGCTATTCCAAGCTTTTTGTAAGGAGGAGAATAACGTTTTATACATTAATTCATTTATTGTAAGAACCTTCCCGTACCTCCCCTCTCTGATAAGTAAACTGACGCCTCTCCTCTCATAGATCATGTCTGAGACATTTGCTCTAACTAGTTTGAGGTTAAGTTAATAAATTAAGTGTAGCTTGGAAATTTTGCAGCTCTGGAAAGATCTTGTCTGCATTGCCTAGTTGTCTTATTTTCAGAACAGGCCAGCATATGTTTTTGTTGGATGATATTGCCCTTTTGTCAAAATGATCTCAAGGAGTCTTTTTCTGTTCCGCTTCACAAGTACACTCCCTTTTCACCTTGAGGGACTCTGTTATTTGGTAAAGAGTGCTTCCATTGGTTGCAGGTCAACCCAGCAGTTTATCAGCAACTTTGCAAAATAAAGAATGAATTCTTGTTCAATTGGGTCAGCACTTATCATTTTTAAAGCTGCCCTTTTATCACGAGTACTATAAAAGCACAATAATTCTATGGGTGTTTGGCTTGGACATAGAAGGTCACTGGTTCTATATCCTCAGCAGAACTTTTTTAAATTATTATTTTTCTTTTCCCTGAGCTTGGCCTGTGATGAAAAGTTTTCACCTCAGTTTCCAAATAGTTCAAATATTCTAAATAGCAGAATGAAGATGATCCTCGAGCTCAAGAGTGCTTCAAGAGAAACAAAAAATATGTATGACTTTGGCCTTGGATTGATTGGGAGTATCTTCTTCAAAGTTTATATTTTACTTTCCACCATGAAACTGTTTGATGTACAACCTTTGTTTTCTTTCAGAAGAAGCTGTGAATGAAGTCAAACGTCAGGCTATGTCTGAAGTCCAAAAAGCAGTAGCAGAGGCTGAGCAGAAGGCATTTGAAATGATTGCATCAGAAAGGGCTAGAATGGAGCAGACCATTGCTGATGCCAAACGCCAGGCTACTGAAGATGCTTTCCTGGTGATTAATGAGCAAGAAGAGTCTACAGAGGTGAGGACTAAGCATCTGATGTTTATGGAGAATATGTGGAAAATCTTGAGCATCACCTTAAAGCTAAAGTAACTTTGTGTTGGTTTGGGGAGGTTTGCCTGGGATTTTTTAGAATTTTATCATTCCGTTTTTATGTTATAAATTAATCTCAGTTGTTCATGGAAATTCTCCATCAACCAGGTCATGCTTGTCCCAAAGATGCTTTTTTTCAAAAGGCAACTGAATTTTATTTTTCCTTGAAGACATTAAGAAGCTTCTTTGGTTCTGACTGAATGGTGGAGAATGGAACGAGTTATATTCCTTGTAGTCATCTGGAGAATAGAAGGAATATAAATCCTTGTTGGGGAGATTGCAGACTCAAAGTCAGTGTAAATAAATACTATTCCAGTAGCTTTTTTTTCATCCTGAATGATTCTGTTCATTTACCATTGTTAAAAACCACCTGGTAAAGGAAAATGGGCTTCTCAGTAACATGCTATTTGAGCCTGTTACATGGCTCACCGACAGTTACTAATTAAGTTATTCCTCTAATATTTGTGCCAAGGAAAAACCTTCACAGAAATGTAAATTCATAAATCTATGAACATATCATACGATAGTTACAGCTGATGTAATTATAGCTAGGTTGCCATTGATAGAATTTGGCAAACTGTTCTCTGTTATTCTGGACAACATTTGAATTTGATTATACAAGGAATTTTCTTACTAGCAGTATCTTAACAGCACCTCCCTCAAGGCCTTTTTCCTCCTTGAAATAATAAACCAACTTCAAACTGTTTATTCGGCAGTATACTTAAAAGAGAAGTTTGTTCTTTGGTTTTTCAGAGCTGCTGGAATTGTGGCCGCAAAGCCAGTGAGACATGCAGTGGATGTAACATTGCTCGTTATTGTGGCTCTTTCTGCCAACACAAAGATTGGGAGAGACATCATCGAATCTGCGGGCAAGGCCTGCGCAGTCAAGTTAAGCCAGTGTCCTTATCAGCCAGTCGGTCTTCAGCAGCCACCCTCAATGTAGTTGATGGAATAGCAAGTCCAGCCCTGGAAAAAACATCCGCAACCACTTCTCGATCCTCCACTCCAGCTTCTGTAACAGCAGCAGACACAAATGCACTCTAAAAGGGAATTTTGCATTCAATACATCTTTTGTTATTTTGTACTTTGGAAAACAGAAACCTCAATACGTTATCAAAAATTTGTATTCCCGCACTTTGGAATTCAGGCTATTCGTTGGGGAGGGTGGCTTTTCCACAATATTACAGTGACATTTTAGAAATCTGTGTTAACCTTTCCAATGGTCGGAATGGTCTTGATGTTTCCTGGAGTATGGAGAATTTTGTTTTAATGGAACTTTCTCAAAAGATACTCTATTTAACCTTCTAACTAGAAGATTGTTCTCTCTTTTTATCATGAAGCAAAGCTGCTTGGAAAGCCTTTACTCTCCATTTAATATTTCCATTCTTCTTCCTCCGTATAATTTGAACAATTGGGTTTTCACTACCACCACCTATTGATATTTGAGTACCTCTAGGCTTTTTACATATTGTGACAAAATAAGTGGATCATTTCATTATCAGGCAAAACTATGTAAATGAAATATAATATAAGCAGCCTGCGTGTTTGTTTTGTCCTTCATACTCTGCCATCAAAGACTTTTTTGTTTTCATTTTCATATTTCCCATCATTCCTAAAATGGACACATGACTGAAAGATGCTGTTCTTGTGCTGTAAAAGGAAGATCTAAAACTTGTTCATTGTCTTTTTCACTTACCAATTTTGATAACGTATGGGTACAGAGCAGAATGTTTATAAATTGGTCAGAGGGACTAAACAGATTAAAATGTCCTGTCCAAAGATTTTTGCAAAACCTCTTATTGGATCTTTTAACAAATCAGATTGCTTATTTTGTTTTCCTAACCTTGTCACACTCTCCTCTGCATAAATGTTGATGGCTTTATATATTTTGCTTTAAAGGTGCATTTGTGAATAAATTAACTGGCACATACCACACATGATTCAAAACAGTTATATTCTAGTCCAGGCTTTCATGTTCAGGTGTCCTCTAGGTACATTGGTTTTCGGTTTTCATATTTCCTCAGACTAGATAGCCAGTAATATAAGTGTTTAGGGAATGTATGGAAGTCCCATACTTGTGAAGGGTGTTGTGTTGAAAAAGATAAAACAATTATCTCAGACCATGTTGGTTACATTATAGAAGATTCATGTCATTTAATAACATTCATGAACAGCCAAGACTAATGAATTTAATTCCTTTTCTGTAAGCAAACTAAAATTGACTGTATCGAAGAATTTCATGTATTAAAGTATTATGGCATCTTTCCAAGACACTTCATGAAGCTTGTAGGTTCCAAGATTCCAAGATCTACCAACTGTGTTTTTATAATTTATCTAGTTCTTTTGCTGAATCTAAGAAGGATTTTTGTGATTTTTTTTCATCTTAAACATTCATATAGATCAAGATCAACAGACAGTAGGCAAACCACAGCCACAGATGGAAACCAAGTTTTGTTAGCTTTAAGATACAAGTTCCTAGAAAGCTGGAGTTAAGGAAATGTGGGAATGGTTGAAAAAAGTTACACTCTTACAATCCAAAGTATTACTCGTAATATACACAGCTGCATTTCGTAACATCGGAAATTATTGGGAGATATATTTATGCATCTAGTTCTAATCTCAGAGAAGTGGCTTCATATAAAGTCTTTTATTTTTGAAAGGTTATCAGAATTTATTCAGATTCATGTTTATGAAAATTCAGTGCTCTGACTTCTAATCCCCTGCGTGTGGTTTACCACAAACGTCTCTTTTGCCTAACTCAGATATAGTGTGTTTTACTATTAAATTGAGATAGTTAATATACGGTACAAAGGATGAAGGCTTTATTCATACGATGCCAAAATCTCATGTTGTGATGTTATGTCTGAACTAACTCATTGTAGGAAAATAGTTTTCGGGGTGTGTTCGATACTCTAAAAGTATTATTTGGTGCTTCTTTGTTTTTGCAGATTCCTCTGTTCCATATTTCCATAATTTCATATGCATATGCTTTGCTTGAAGAGAAATATTTGATTTATACCTGGAACTCATCCTTTAGTGATGATTTACCAAAGAAAGGTTTTTTTAAATTCATCCTGTTTAATAAGAATGAAAATCCAAGGTCATGATTTCACATGTTTCATAAATATATTTTTAGTGTTCGTTTTAAGAAAAGGTTTGTAGGACTCCAAGTTTGAACTGTTCCCAAGATTTTTCAGCGAAAGTGAAAATATGAATTAAAGCTGTGGTGCTAACATTACTTACACGTTCCAAAACTGATTGCCACCTGATTCTCTCCCATAGAACTGAATGATACAAGTTCAGCTCCAAAGAAAAGTATGAATGCATGTCTGAGAGAGAGAAAGACTATATGTATGTGTGAGAAAACATTCATTGGCATTCTAAGAGTATATGTAAATAGAGAGTCTTCCATAATTTAACATGCAACTACAATAGCTTGCTGTGTAATAAGTGAAAATACATCAGTGTACATACGTTACATATTACCAGTCATAATTTTAAAATGTTTTTTGAAAATGGAAATGAAAGATATGAAATGCTACTATGGGAATACTTTGTGGATTCTGTTTTCTATATATTTTTGTCATTTGATTCTATATTAGGAATTTTTGTTACCAATTTCATGTGCATAACTTATTTAATATACTGTATAAAAGAACCCAAACCATTACAGATGTATTTAGTTTGTTCTACTCATAGCAGTCAATAAAGACTATGTTCACCTTATAATACTTCGACTTGCCTTGTTTCATAGAACATTTAGCTAAAGGCTGTATTGACAAATCATTAATATTATTTAAATACTATCCTACTTTTCTCTAGGAAATCAAGATAAGTTCCATGATGATCTTTTGTTTCATTCTCATAAGCATCCTGCAAAGTAGTTTGAGCAGAGAATGGTCTAACATTCTTCCATTGTTGAATCTAGATTTGAACTTGAGTTCCTTTGATATTATTCCAACACCTTAACCACTGCACCACAGTTGCACTTCATAAGCAGTAGCTATGCTTTGATTTATGATCAACATGTATGAATCCAGTCACTGTGGTTTGTAAACCTTGCTTGGAGCTTTACATTGTGTAAACTAAGCCACAGTGGATTCAATAAATCGAGATTAAAAAAACAGTATAATTTAAACCTAATCAATGACAACTGTTATGATTCTGTATGCGTAAAATGCGAAGATTACTACAGGCAAAAGTCAGTCTGGCGTAATTAACTTTTTAATCTCTGAAAGCATGTTTAATAGCTATTATGATTTCTCAGCCAAGTTTGAAAGGATGGATTATGAGGTTTCATAAATCAGGAAGAAAAACTAAAAATATCCACTGAGAACAGAATTTAAACAGTATACAGCATACCCTCAATATTAGCTGAAAAGAGGCAGACTAAGATATATTAAAGACAGATGGAAATGTATTTAATATATTGTTTTAAAACTAAAATATAACCCTCTCTAGGACATCCCCAGATTTATGTCTGCAATTGATTACTGACATTTTGAGTAGACTCATGATTAAGAAATTATATTTGGAACAATTTTAGATAACTAATGCCGATTCTGAAATATTGCATATGTAAATCGAGCCCAAGCAAAATAGTACTTGCATATATTTGAATAGACAGTTTATTCATCCTTATACACAGAAAACTCGAGATTAATTTAATCTTCACATAGCTTCATTATGGATAGATACTATATGATTTTAATTGCCTAGATATAGTATTACGATGTGCCTTCAATACTAATAAAATGCTTTATTGCACATTCTATTTGACAGTGTTTCAGGAATGAATCTTTAAGTGGGCACAGAGAATAAAAGCGTGTAAATTACCAGATTTAACATTGATTTGCATAATTAAATAATCCAAGAATATTTAAGAAATATTAGCTGAAATTTAGAAAGTTATCTTGGGTGCTTTTACAAAACAGCTGTTCGTACACAGAATCTTTGTTAATTGAAGACAAGCAGATTATTCCCAGCCACCCCTAACATCTACCATCTCCGTTTACTTTGTTCTTTTTTGAACAGGTGGTCACAATTCAAAGTAAATCTGGATGAGGGGATGAGGGAGAGAAGAAGGAAGGAAGAATACCATTTTCAATATACAACTCCCATGTAAATTTTATTTCAATAAGCTTGTTTTAATAATTTGAGCAGAAAATGGATCATAGGGACAAGGGACTATGGGCATAGATAGGGGCATATTGGTGCCTGGATATGCCCTAAAAATTGCACCCTAATGTGAACATTTAGTGTCCAGGAAATCTCATGCATATTCCTGTTCTACATGGTTGGTGGCCCTGCGCGGGGTGGAGGTAGAGGGGCAGGTGCACAAGTATGGCGCTGTGATCATGTGCCAATCACACATGTGTGCGCATGCCAATTGAAGTGCTGCGATTGCTCACCAATCATGCAAGTGGGGTTGTGTGCATGCAAGCACTGGTGTGCGTGTGACAGCCCACCACTCATGTAGCCTGGTTGGCAAGAGGCTGCTGGCCACAGCTGTAAGAGATAGGAAGACACATAATTCCTTTGAACTTGAGCAATAATCCGTGGCATTGGTACAAGATGCTATATGCTTCCAGCTGTGGAAATCTTCCCGTGGTGTTGGGAATCTAGGTTTAAAAATTATCAGGCAATAGTGCAATTCCCAGAATTCATAACTTGTTATGTGAATTGGGGGAAATAAAGTCCCATCACTTCTACACAGCACCAGACTCCAGAAGGCAATGAAATTCTAACTGGTAATCTCTATTATTCCTTGAGCAATGTTTGAGATTAGCAGAAGAAAGACAGAAAATAAAAGTACTGTTTTTGGAATGCAGATGCATATACTTACAAGATATAGTCCGAATTATTCTGTAAAATATACAGTATTAAACTGCTCAGAAAATAAAGTGATGAAACAGGTATTTTTAGTCCATGGAAAGGTTAAGCAATTATAACTTTCAGTTTAAATGAAAAATAAAAGGCACGATGAAAGAGCCTTGTAAATTCATAAATGGCAAAAAAGTCTTACAGAATTCATAATGTTCTATAGATGCATAAATAGATCATTCCACATACACAAATATACACATACATTACCACTGTTATCATCAGCTAAAAATATTTTGGCAAACCTGCTCTTTTAGGGTTTTTTCTACTTTGGCTAAGATATCTTTAAAAGCATATTCGTGGCCATTTCTTGTAGAATGCACTTATCATCTAGTTTTATCCATAAATGGAAGTTTTGTGCTTTCAAGAGCCATGCTTTCACACAGAAGATGTGACTTGAAAAGAATTCCGTAATGAAATAAAGTCACAGGCATGTGCACAAGGCAGAAGTTTAAAAAGTATGCTGTGATACAAGCCCCACCCCAACCTGTGAGTGATGTGACACAAGTACAAAATGGCAAAGTTTGATTAATGATACCAGGCACATATTTCATATTGACTTCATTGAGTTTAGGATCCGATGACTAAAGCCATTATTAACTGCATACTGTCTAATTCAGCAGCATCCGGATCACCACAATCAGATTAAGATGTCATAATAGCTTTATCCATGATTTGATCCAGAAAACTCCTTTCCATAATTATTGAAAACAATCCTCTTTTGCTGAATTAAGAGCCTAATACTGTAACAATGCTTGGGTTTTCACATTATCAGGAAGCAATTTGCATATATAATACAGCAAAATCCAGGCAGTTTCTGACTTTCCACCTGAGCCCCTCTTCTGTCTATCTAGTGGATTTACTTTTGCTGGATGGAAATGAGATACCTAGATACTTTTAAAAACCTTTGTCCACCTCAAAGTCAAAATCACTTAAGATCATAACCCATTTGTACCACAGTGTGGCGTATGAAGTCCATCTTGGAGCAACTGTTAAGGCTTTTGTTTGTTAGATAATTATTTCACTTTCTCTGAGTGATAGCTCAGACAAAAGCCAAAATGGCATCTTCTGACTAAAATAATCGTTTTCAGCACCTAAAACTTGGCATTGTAAAACGTAGAACTTCATAGACAATAGACTACTTATTTAGAATCTGACAGGAAAAAGTTAAAATGTTTAGAAGTTGAAATATCACTAATATTCATAATAATCTCTATATTTGTACATATATACAGTTCATTCAGAAAGATTTCTACAGCAGGAAGAAACCAATGCATTCTTTTTAAAATCCATGAAATGTTTTATTAAAAATGTAAAAATCACTACCTTTTGTCAATATAAAACAGAGAGCCTAATTAAAATACTAAGCAGGATATCACTTTTGAAGTATGCATTCTCATTTTATTTTTAAAATGTTTTGTTGCTATTTGAGATTTTTCAGAAAACGTGCCTGATAAAAGCTACAGAGATTCAATAAACTGCTGATTTGATTTCCTCAATAAACTGCAACTCTCTTAAACACACATTTGTTAATGACTATTCATTAATTTGCTGGTTGCTAAATATTCATTATTGTTAATTAGTAAAATTTCAGTAGAGCCTGGAGACCACTCAAAGAGATCCAAGCTTTCTATAGTTTTAAATTGCGGATAAAGAAAGATATCAGGTTTGATTACACTTTTTGTTCTAGTAATCTGACATTGTGAAATTCAGCACAGCAAAGTTTAAAAAGAAGGGGAATTCTAGAATACTCAGTTCCCTGGAATACTCTGTTCACTTCTTTGTTCTCTTAATAAATACCTTTAAAATGTGAGTAATTGAATAATTATTGTTATTTTGATATATTTAAATAATAAAAGTTAAAAATTTATCAGACCCATACAATAAATTTCAGAAACCGTACTGACAAGCTAATATTGCACATCCCGTTAATATGATTTGAGACTAAGCCATATCTGGTTAACACATTTCACTATGCCCAAACCATGGCTTTCAACCCACAATGAGTAGGTTCACAGGAAGCAACACAACCCCAAGATGGCTTAGTGCAATATGCTAATCCACTATGCACTAATCTGGATCCTTATTTCCTTTTGGAATAGAACATTTTTTTTAATAATCTTTTTTTACTTTCTTAACTAAAAGTATATAGGCAACTGATTTTTGTCGATTTCATGGTTTTAAACATCACTGGACAATAACGTGTGGTTAATTGAATTAAGCCAGTTGCCTGGATTCATATTCCCCAGTGAACCATAAACTAACCACATGGACCAGATTTGCATAACACATTGAGCCATAATCAGCCAAATTTTAGTCTATTTGGTCATTCTTTGACTTTTTTGATAATAAATAATGCTACCAACTCCAGGTTGCAAACATCTGGATGATGAGTAGCTGAAAGGAAAGAAATAAAACAAATTCCAAATCTCTGCTACCATTTAAAGATCATCTAGAATGCTGGCTGAGGAATTCTGGGAGTTGAAGTCCACAAGCCTTAAAGGGACCAAGGTTGGAGACCTCTGTTCTAGAGGTATGCTGCCCAGATCTAGTAGTCCTAGAATAAATAATTAAACCAGGATATAAAAATATATTCAGTTAGGATAACTTGAAATATGATTGTAGGTTATTCATGGAGCTGTGGAGTATGTCCTACTAAAATGATTATTGTCAGAATGTTTTATATCCCTCTGAAAAATTTATTTTGCCACCTGCCTGATTCAGATTTAAGGAATAAATAACATGCCTTTTGATTGCATAAATATTAGATTCTAGTAAAGTATGTTTGATATTCTTTGATTAGATATTTATCTCAGAGGAACTCTCAGCTTTTTTCAAGAAATCCTTCTCAAATTGTGTTGGGTAGTCCGAATTCCACAGAAAACAGGTCTTTGAGATGCTTATTATTTATATAAATAATTAGCAGCCTGAGATAAACATATAATCACTTCAAAAACTGTCCCTCTTTATAATATCCTAATTATAGGAACTGGGAAATTCCTTTTAAAAAATTTTTTTCTCAATGTGGAATCCTCTTTATGTATCAGATTCTCCGAAGCACCTGAAGGCAGGACAAGAAGCAATGAACAGAAACTAACCAAGGAGAGAACCAACCTAGAACTAAGGAGAAATCTCTTTAACAGTGAGAACAATTAATTAGCAGAACAGCTTGCCTCCAGAAGTAAGGGGTGTTCCAACACTGGAAGTTTTTAAGAAGATTGGACAATCATTAATCTGAAATGGTATAAGGTTTCCTGATGAACAGGGGGTTGGACTAGAAGACCATCAAGGTTCCTTTCAACTCTGTTTTCTGTTATTTTGTCATCTTGATTTTTGCAGTCCAGATAGGGCATCCATGCAATCTAGGCATGCTGAAATAGATAGACCTAATTCCATAATCTATATATATAAATGTGAAATACCACTCACTGATTCATCACCAGATCTCCCAAACTATTAAAGGTACAAATCTGAAATTTGGTAGATCTGTTCATCTTGGCATCTAGG
>JANHFO010000734.1:150534-167830 GCA_032468095.1 Pareas carinatus
AAAACTTTCCAAAACAGCAAAAATAAAACATAGCATGTACAATGTCAATCTCATTCAAAACTAGTCAAAACAACAATAGTTTATTAATCAACAAATTAACTGTTTATTTTAGAAATTTAATTCAGCAATAAATCTTTTGATGTTTTATGATTCCTAATTCATGAACACTGCAATAGTAATAAACAGACAACAATGTATCCAACTGTATTTTTTCCTATATGATTAAACTTTTTATTTGCCATTTTCTATTCTTGAAGATAAATTTTAATGTCTAATTAAATAGAAATATCAATTGTTTTTATTTATTAAATGGAATACATATTAATGTAATGGAAATCTGCCATATGCTCTGAATTTTAAATAATTATATCATGTAAAACACATAATATGGGAAAAACCATAAATCATAGGATGGGCTTATAATAAATAAACAAACAAACAAACAAATTCATCTACATAAGACCACAATGCATTTTTCTCCTAGACTGATATTAACCACTGTGTTCTGGAAAATGACACTGAGATAATAATGAGATGTTTCAAGTCAGTTGCAAAAGAATGAGACTGTCATCCAGGAGACTTAATCTTCAATTTTATCTCCACCAAAGTGCTGTGTATATTTTGCTTTGGATTGATCATGATCTATGAGACATATGCTACATTTGTAATTTGGTCAGGATTCATAGAACTACTTAGTTTCTACAACAAAATTGCAAAATGGCTGTTGCTTGCACTTAAGTCAAGCTATACAATAATAACGATAAGGATTGATAGTAATTAATAAAAAAGAGCAATAGAAAAAAAGGAAATGGTCTATTATTGCATCTTTACAGAGTATATCAGTAATGCTACTAATTTTCATCACTGAAGCAAAAGGAGGAAGAAAAAATCCAGTCAAAGTACACAGCAGATTAACTGAAATTATAACAAGGAAATTAATGACCACGAATCATGTTTTCCACCCAAGAGGTGATGTTGACAGGGCTCTGCTTTGTGAGAAATAAAGGGGGAGGGGGATTACTTAGAGTAAACCAAAATGTAGAAAAAGAGAAATATAGATTGTATTATTATATCAGACACAGTAAGGAATCAAGAGATTACAAAAAAGAAGCAACTGAAAGATGAATTAATGCCAGAAGATCAGCCCGAAATGTACATGTGGAAAAGTACCTAGAACCTTGCTGGGTAGTCTAACCTCTGATGGTTGATATTATCTGGGTGAAAAAAATAAAAAAAATTCATTCTGCACAAGAGCTGACAAAGTGTGGAGGAGGACATTTTGGAAAGGGAGCGCAACAGTGTGAAATAGTGTGAGTAATACTGTGATTGTGATGGGCAGTCTGAGATATGTTGGGAAAGAGGGAGTAAAGTTGCTGGATCTTGGGAGCAAATGTTCTTCCAAAGGATAGAAGCAGCAAAGGAAGGAAACATGTTTTTTGAGTTTTAATCAAGACTTTTAACCACTTTACTATTTCAAGTCTGAATAGCAGACTGAGACTAAAATATATTGATCGTGCCATTAACCTGTGCAAATGTCTAACTCTTTTTATTCTGTGTATTGAAAACAAAAGAAAAGTTGATTGCAGGAATCATTGGGAAGTCCAAACATAGGAAGTATATACCCGCACGGGAGATCTATGTGTATATGTGAATATAAACATAGACATAGACATAGAAGGCAAGGACCAGATGAATTATGAGATACTAAAAAGTATTCTGAGTTAGGGAATGGAGAAAATGCCAAGGCACTCACAATGAGTTTCAAGAAGAAAAAAGCAAAGCATTTCCACAAATAAATTTTATGCTATATAATTTCTTTGAAGATCTTCATCAATGATTAACATTTACCTGTCAATTGTTTTGAACTCCATTATGTTCAATTGGAAAAGGAGAGATAGAAGAGGAAGATGTCTTTTGATTTATTTAAAGGCAATGTACTGCCAAGCAGCAAATGGCTAGTTCCAGCAATCTTCAACTGTGACCACAGGAGTTTTCCGCCCTGCTATTTTTAGCCTTATAAATATGCTAATTGATCCTTTCTTCCACTTTCTCTCTGCTTTCAGAATTCCATTTGTTGGAAATATGATAAACATGCTTTCCAGCAGTGGATACATAACAATCTGAACTCACAGAAACATTTATGAAATTGCCGCTTATTTTTCTCATTAATGGTGGTAAGAAAATGGAGAATGCAAGGGAAGTTAATGAAAAATCAAACAACGCAGGAAATGTTATGTGAATACAGAAGACAGAATGTGGGTGTCTGGAAAAGTGATATTTTACTTTGATATTTAATTTGCTGGAGGTGGGTGCTATGGGTAGACACTCTAGTGTACAGTTGGGCAAAATGTATGTGTTTTTATTCTGGCTGTACGCTGCCCTGGGTCCCTTCGGGGAGAAAGGCAGTATAAAAGTTTTGAAAATAAATAAAAATAAAACCAGTGGGAGCAGGACCAATTTCCAACTTTCTGCTGGTTTTCTAATAGGTGTTGTTTTATTGGAAATCATAATTGTGTGACTCATCTCACTGTGATTTTGTAATTGCAAACCAGGGACCAAGGGCCGAGATCATAATCATGTGACCCTGGGAATGCTGTGATGGCTGGAATTCTAAATCCAATTTTAAGTCCCTTTTGGTTCGGGACCATCAAACTTTGAATGATTTTGAACAGCTGAACACCCAAGGGCAATCCGTATATTTTGGTACGCGGTGTATATTATCCTAAATCAACTTTTTAAATTTTAACATACAATTTTGTATGATATGTGAGTACTATTGAAAAATGGAAATTAAAGAAAAATCATTACAAATGTCTAAAAATCTCACTTTTAAATATTTAACAGGCCAGCAGCCCCATCTGGAGATGTCAAGGTGTCACATTATTTATATTGCTAAAATGAAAGATATGAACACTTTGTGTGTGTGTGTGTGTGTGTGTGTAGTAGTAGTAGTAGTAGTAGTAGTAATAGTAGTAGTAGTAGTAGTTCCTAACACTCTTTAATATTGGCCAGGTTGACTGAAAGGGCTAAGAATTGATATGTTGAAATATCTTTAGGTTTATAGCTTGGCCATTTCTAGTGTATGTGATCCATACCATCAAGCCAAAAACAGATGGACTCTCTCAGAAGAGGAGTTATGGGAAGAGACCTGTCGTTGTTTTCATGTATGATGTTCTAAGCCATGTACTGCATTTACTGGAAAAGTTTAGCTACATTCAGAGATACATTCACCTTGAAAATAGCCTATGTTTTGCTGTATAGCATAGTCAAATATCAACACAGGAAATGTTTTATAACATTTTGTAGTATGTTATAAACTGCTTTATGATAACTTTTATGTCATTAAATATTTTTATATAAAATTTGCCAAAATTTCAATCCCAGGAGCCATGGCCTCCAGATTTTGGACACATTCTGTAAGTTTGCACATTTGAGGTACCTTGATTCAAAAACTGTTGCCCTATGATGCACTATTTCACCCACCTTGCTATGGGAACAAGAGTTTTATTAGTATACATATTAATAAACTGGCTTATCTTTGTATGTGGAGTAGATCTCACTTTTCCTTCTGTACTAACACTGACTGAAGCCACTCACTCAGAAAGAGTAAAACCACCAAAAATGTTTGCCTCCGATTCTTAAATTTGATAGGTGATCCAGAAGAATACCAGACTGACAATATAAAAAATGCCAACAGATACAAGATGACAAAAACGTTCGTGTTCCCTCCCTTCCTTTAAGTCCCTCCTGAGGTCATCCATGAGAGTAACCAAAACTGTCTCTGTCCGATGACTGGGTCTGAAACCAGACTGCCATTGGTCTACCATATTTGTATTCTTCAGAGTCCTATGTAACTGAAGCTCCACAATTTTCTCAATAACCTCCCTCCCAAATGGGAGATTTGATGGATTTATCTCATTCCATTGGATCTAACAAGTTCCTAGGTTCCCAGAATGTCCTCTTCCCTCAAAAAAGCACTGATTATTGCCTGATTTCAATTTCCAACATGCTTTAACCAGCCAGGTGAGACATGGACCAGGACAAAAAGTGGTCAGCTAAAACCCCAGAGAGTTCTGTTCATTTTTCAAGTACCTCAGATTAAAAAACCACCCAGATAGTATTGTAAGACATTACTTGCGACAAAGGAGAATCTGAGTTCTAGGCCTGCCTTAGGCATGAAAGTCAGCTGGGTGAATTTGGACTAGTCACTCTCAGCCCAATCCACCTTGCAGGGGAAAATAGGAAAAGGAGTATTAGAAATGTTTACCACTTAGGGTTACTAATAGAGGTGTGATAAAACCAAACCAACCAGCCAGCCAGCCAACCAACCAATTAAATTAAATAATAAATAAAAACAAAAATGCTGAATGCTGAAATCTAGTGACTGTCCATGTTTTTATAGTCCAGATACAATTAATCTTACTGAATTTTTAGCGACAAAAAAGTTCTAAAAAATCAGCATTAGTTAATAAAGCAATGGGGACTGTTACGATTACAACAAAACAGGGTCTCTTAGCTTTATTTCAATGAAAGAAAAACGGGAGGGAAGAATGGGGGGCGGAATCCTTCCCAGCATTTCCAAAGCATTTCCAAAGATCTAAGAGTATGAATGCTAATATGCCATAATGTATAATATTAATCAATTTACTGCATAATCCACACAACTAGCAGTAAACAAAACACAGCCTCATATATAAAAGTATCCAATAAAAACATTTAAATCATCCTAATTAATTATGCACAGTGTGATATTTTCTACACACCAGCAGCTGCTGCATATTTCAGACTTAAACATTCTGATAGGGATAGTTTTTTCCCAGCTCTAAGTTTAACAATAAATTAAAATATCATTGTATTTGCCTTTTAAATTAGTGGAGGACTGGCTATCGCAGAACATTTGAAAAATGTAGGAACAGAGCTTTCAGCTTCTGGGAATATGAAGTTTAGAAGTGAACCTTGGAATGAAACACTATTCCTTATTTTAATTTGTAAAATGGGGCGGAAGTGGGGTTGGCTTGGTGTTCTTTTTCTAAATTATCCAGCTTTTTGCTGCTGTTCAACAAGAAGGAACTTTCCTCCAGCCTCCAGATATGTTGGGAGCCTAATCAAGAATACCATGTTGGGAAAGCCACTTAGTATAGTTTAGCTAGGATTACATCCTTAAAGGGCTTGGTGGTATACACCTCAACCATTGTAAGATCATCTAGTGAAGTTGCATGACATCATAATTGTTCCTGGTGTTAGAGCACCAGGTTCAGGTAGGGCTGGTCCCAACATTGCTACAACTGCTTCCCAAGGAGGAAAGGCCACTGGTTTGGTGGTATGATGGGAAATAACACCTCCCACAGGAATGTTAAAAAAAATAAGTCTGAAAAGATCATAGACCAAGAAAAAAACAAAGAGAAAAGAGGTCTCGTTGTTCTCCTTAAAAAAGACCAGGCCACTGTAAGTACTAGCTGACCTATTTATTTAGTGATACTCAGACATGTTATTTCTAGTATGTTATTCCTAGTTTTCCCTAGCCAAATACCATACATCTCCTGATAAGACAGCCTTTACCTACATGCTCTACATTTTAGTTACATGAATTTCAATTCCCAGATTTCACCAACCAAATCTGAAAAGTGAAATCTTTATTTCTAGAATCATGCACCTTGGGAAAGTGTTGTAACATTGGCCTAACGGAGCAGAGAATGATCACTGTTGTTGGTGATTTAGGCCGTTAACATGGCTGAGGACTTTTTGACAATGACCAAAAATCTCCATCAGACATATATTTTATTTTATACATGTTTCCAATGCTATTTAGACTAGGTATATAAGATTTGGGCTGTATAAATCCCTATGACCAAATGCAATAGAAATACAGAAAACTCTATGCTGCCATCTAGCCGTTGTCCAGAATGTTGCAGATCATATCTTGTGTCCCTAGTCTGGACTGAATTTTAATCTTTCTGATTGTTTGCACTTGGTTTGTAAGTTTTGTTGCCTTTTGCTTTTCATGACTCTTATCTATATTTAATTTTTGGAGACTGACTTTTCTCCTGGAAGTTTCAGTTGAATAGGATGCGCAAAATAAATAATAAAGATGTGCATTTGTGCTGTTCAGAAAATAGGCCAAGATCATTTTCGACTCAACAGAAATCTATACTGTAACTTCTGTAAAACAACTTATCTTTGTCTTGATCAAGGCACTTGTGATCCGCAAGTCATACAATTCACCCTTCTTAAGGGAAGGAGGCACAAAGAAGCAATATTGTTACTTATGTTACCTTTACACCAGGCTTGGCATTTCCAGTAACTGGAAGCAACAGAAGGATTCTCCGCTATAGAACATATAGAGGTGTCTCTTTTGTGTACTGGAACCGCTAGAGAAAACCTCCAAGCGAAGCAATGTGGTCACTTTTCCATGG
Source organism: Pareas carinatus (assembly GCA_032468095.1). Taxonomy (NCBI): domain Eukaryota; kingdom Metazoa; phylum Chordata; class Lepidosauria; order Squamata; family Pareidae; genus Pareas; species Pareas carinatus. The sequence goes on from JANHFO010000734.1 coordinate 156,948, forward strand.
AACAAAGAAACATAATGCTTCAGAGGCATCTTCAAAATGGAGAGTTTTGCCTGAACAATGCAGCATATATTCTATAAGGCAAGCCTTTCTCAAGTGCAGCAAGCATATTCTTTTAATGAAGGCCCAGGAGAAAACATTGTAATATCAAAGAAGTGCCTTTCAACATTGAATGTTCTCTTTTGCCTAGATCTCTTCCAACATGTAAAAAAATGACAGTTTCTAAATAGCAGCTGTTAGCAATATGGTTCAGTTTTCATTAGCATTTTAGTTATAAGCATTACCTAACATTTCATACTCTGCCCACAAAACATAAAAATGAATATAAATCAGAAGTAAAAAGAACAAACTTTGAAACGGCATCACTTGTATATCATGTAGCAAAGGAATAGGTACCAATTTAAGTATTTAAAAACTATGATCTAGAGAGGACTAAGGAAGAAGGAAAAATACCGAAGATGAAAAAATATTGATTATTGGAAGACAACATAGAATGAAGCAGTTATATTTATTCAGAAGGTTCATAGAAAAAGAGTATTTAGGAAGGAATTGAAAAGGTGGATTGGCCTGATAGTCAGGGTGTTTTGGCTTGAAGACCAAAATTCCTGAAAATGCAATGCTTAAGCTACTTAAAGTATAATTAACGTGGCAGGACTTGCATGTATTTTTCACTGTCACACAGTTTGTTTTCATGGATAGTGAATAGATCAAATGATCTTACAAAATAAGCTTTAGCGTTTCTAGCAGGATTAGAATAAAGTATGAAAGACCGTATAATATTCTAAAATCACTGGCTGCTCACAGCAAACAGTATAGAACGCAAACTCTATCTGTAACATGATATAGCTTAGGTGTATATTCAAAACTGAAGATGTCTGAAAAGCCACATAGTATGATAATCAAATAGCGATGAAACTGCAATCATCTGACACTATTTGGATACCTATTTTTTTTCTGCACAAATTTAAATCCTTAATTTGTCTGATTTAAGTTGTTACTACTGTTTTTATAAAGAAGCTGTTTTTTTGTTCACCAGTAAGTTGGAGAAAGTTGAGCTCAAGTGCTTCACTCGTATGTCAACCCTTCATGTTTTGCCCACTTTTGTCAATATCATACGCAACTTTAATAGAAAACTTCCAGCTTGATTCAACATACATTTTCCCATAGACGTTTCCCAAATGATAGAATTGCTTGGAATCATTTTTGTTCAGATTACCTCAAACACACAGGCATGCTCCTCAAGCCATAATAAAAGAGACAAGCAGAGGTTTAATAGAAACTAGTGTCCCGAGAATAGGCTAAAGCATGAATTCTCTTTAATATAATGTCCATCTAGATCTTTATCTCTAAGAACAATTAAATGAAATTTTAGCACTTTGTACTCATGCTATGGAGATTTGAAAGAATAGGTTAGGAATAAATTATCCATCCATCCATCCATCTATTCACCCACTAGTTAGGCCTAGTGGTTAAGGCATCAGGCAAGAAAGTGGGAGACCATGTTCCACCTTAGCCAGGAATGTCAACAGGGTGAGTTTGGGCCAGTCACTCTCTCTCAGCCCAACCTACTCCACACAATAGTTGTTGTGAGGAAAACAGGAAGAGGAAGATGTGTTGAATATGTTGGCTGCCTTCAATTATTTATAAAAATAATAAAGGAGGAATATGAATAAAATAAATAAATAAAACAAATAGTTGCTAGAAATCAAAAACTTCATGGCATATAATCAGTCAAGCTCATGCTCCATAAATCACATTTTTACCAAGGGCTTAAATCAATTTTTCTTGGATTATATTCCTATTTTCCTACAATAGAGGTCTATAGATCTCTTCATCTAGATTCCCCATTACAACTTGTTTGTCCAGATCTGCATTACAGGTTGGTCATCCTATATCTACACTGTTTTTTCCTTCCTATATATTATTCCACTCTTCCTTTATAGAACCACTCCAACCATTTCCCATAAATTCTTCATCTCAACACTCCCTAATTTTTTTCTGAATCACTTAGGGTTGGATCTGGATTAGAGAGATTAAAAGAAAATCCCATGGCTACAAACTAAGAAAAGTAAAAAATACTCAAGAAAAAACAATGATAAATCTTTTCCATAAACCTACCAGGAAAACTGTCTGAATGAAATACCAAGTCACCAAGAGTAAAGCTCTGTTTAAGGAATCCTCATTTTTTTACTCCATGTGTGATCAAATCTAGAACCAAGTTACTGGTAAAAAGATATGCTAGATGAGATATAAAAATGCCTTACAATTTCTAGGATCAGATTTTAGTGCAAACTAATGGCTTTAAGAAGGAATTAAATATTGTATGGAATCTTATACAGCAGAAACAGTTTCTTACTTCACCAAGACATCTTCCGAGACAAGCCATGTAGCAGATTACAGATAAATCCGATGCATGTGTAAATAAAGGCCTGTTGATAAAACAACCGGAATTCAGACAGTAGATTCTAATCTACCTACTGTTTACCGTTGTCCCAAGTCTTCTGATTATTTCTGCCAGAAGTTAATCAGAGTAATCAGATGTTCATCGGAGTATTTCCCTCCCTCCACCCCACCCAAAATGTGAAAGTAGCGTGTTGGGGGGGGGGAAACAGGTTTGACTCTCTCTGGTGCAAGGAAGTGCCCTGTCTAAGCTGTAACACAGGATCAGAGAGAGGCACATGATGTCCGAGGCGAAAAAGGGTACTATTTATTAGGAAGATTCTGTTTTGCTTACAGGTCAAGGTAGTGCTGCTGCCTCCTCTTGGAAAACTGTCTCATGGTTCAAAAGTCCTTCCCCTGTTCTCCCTTCCCCTGGGAAACAGGGTAAATATTTACAGTCGACCAGATCTGAGGGGCTGCCGTGGAGACAAAACCAGCCCCTCATTGCCATTTCCCTCAGCAGCACGACGAGGAGGTGGAGACTGTGAAATGCAGAAGATGCGGAGACTACTCACTTTGTTTTTCTTGTTTGAAGCGGAGAAATCAACAGCAGATGGAGATTCGGCGATTGCCAAGAATAAAATCAAACATTGGTACACCATACATCCAATAGGCATGAGGGGACAACCCGGTCTGTGAATGAGCAACTGATGTGGTCAAACCAATGGCTTAAAAAGAAAACCTCCGAAACATGGGAAGGCAATAAACCATCTTGAGCATCTCAAAAGTCTTGTCGGATTTTGTATGCTCTTAAAGGTGTCCATATGTAAAAAAAAAACACCTGAATGCCTGGGGTTTTTTTCTCACATGCATAAACTCCTGTATTTTGTTGACAGTTAAGGGTAAGGTGACATGACATTTATTGTGGTCTCTGATGCACTGCAATATAAGAAAGCAAAAATTGAAAGGGGACAAAATTGAATGTCCTATTGCAACTACATAGTCAAATCTTTGAGATATTAAAGATATTCACTTATAAGGTTAAATTGACAGAGTACTGATTAATGTTAGGGTTCAAGGGGGTACATTTGGTAGATCCTTCCTTGTTGGCAGCCAAGAGGCTTCAGTTTAGTTAATATGGTTAGAGATAAACAGCAGGGGCAAAAGCTTGAAGGTTCTTGAGGATTTTATTTCCTTTGGGCCCCTTCAAATTTGATTTTTTATTGTATGGTCCTTGGGGCTCTCTGAACCTGATTGTTTTCTTGCAGATGTTTTATTACCAAACTAGGTAGCACCTTCAGTGCTAGAAGGGAGTGGGGTTTGCTCTCGTCCTGTCACTGTTGGTGGGAGCAATCCTGGTGGTTCCTTGATTCGTCTGTTGTTTACTGTCCGCTTGTGTGCCTGCATTGGTAGCTTCTTGATTGGATATTTACTTCATGATTGTTGGTCTAATGTTAATCTTGGTGTTTGGTCCTTTGGTTTTTTAATTGGCTTTTTAATTGTCTTGTTTGAAATCACCAAGCACAGAGACCACCAAGGTTGTTCAACAGTTCAATCCTGAGCTACAAACATTCTCTTCTATCAGATTTTATATTGTTTCATGGGTCAATTGTTGTGATTTCAGAGGCAGGTTGAGGAGAATCAACAAATAGAGATACACTTTGGAACCTCTGGAGATGGGGCTGCACAAACCATTGAATATTTCAGAATGTGTAGGTGTGTTTATGACGTCTCTTTTTTGAATTTTTATGATAGTATGACTTTTTCCAGGCTCATATGTTTGGAGAAAATGCAAAGAGAAATGACTGCATATACACAAGCAAGCCTAAAGATAGCTGCAGGACTACCTACTTCAACTAGTACTGGTTGGACCACTTGGATCAAACAGAGAGAACATATTACTGATTTGGGGTGGGTGGTGTAACATGGGAGCAGGTATAACATGGGAGCACCTCCTTGCTCCCATAAACCCCCACAAGGCCGCATTCTGGACCAGTTGAAACCTCCGAATGCACCCCAAGGGGAGCCCCATATAGAGAGCATTACAGTAGTCCAGACGAGAAGTGACGAGGGCCTGAGTGACCGTGTGTAAGGAATCCCGGTCAAGAAAGGGATGCAACTGGCAAATCAGGCGTACCTGGCCACAGCTGCCACATGATTTTCTAAGGACAGCCGTGCATCCAGGAGGACACCCAGATTGCGAGCCCTCTCCACGGGGGGCAATATTTCGCCCCCAATAGCCAGTGATGGAGTCAACTGGCTATATCGGGAGGCAGGAAGCCACAGGCACTCGGTCTTGGAGGGGTTGAGTCTGAGTCTGTTCCTCCCCATTCAGATCTGCACGGCTTGCAGGACATCACTTCCATGGCATCATTGGGATGAGCTGGGGTGGAGATGTACAGCTGAGTATCATCAGCGTACTGATGGAACTCCACCTCAAAACCACGGATGATCTCATCCAGCGGCTTTACATAGTTGTTGAACAGAAGGGGCGAGAGGACGGACACCCTTCATGTGTACCACAATATGTTTTGAAACACCTCTTTTGAAGGATATGTACAGATCTATTGATGAGACCCTATTGGGCCTCCTGCAGATTTCATATAGGAATCCTGTATGGAGTACCGTAGCTTCCTCTTGACTCATTAGTTTCCAAGAATTTCAGTGATGACAGCTTCCTAGTTCTAGCATACACTTAACTTATCTCTCTCATATCTGCAAAATGACTGAAAACTATGTACAACATTATTTGAAAAGCAATCCACCTGATTAGAAATTGAATTATGTTATACAGATATCTAATATTTCAATAAATATCCAAACTAGCTAATACATAAATTCACATTTCAACCAAGTTTTATTTCAGTTTTTTTCCAGAACAGCTAGGGAATTGGAAATTGGTTTTTAAATTTATATATTCTGGAGATATAATTTGTAGCTGTTAGGGACAAAGAACAGATGATGATTAAGAGATTGTGCCTTACTTAAAATCTTGGAATCCAAAGCATTTTATACCCACTTGGATTAATCCATCTCAGGTATACTAAATCTCAAGCATAGTTCATTATGAAATATTAAGACTGGAACTAAAAATTGGATTTATTTATATCCAAGCTTTCCATTAAGAGCTCAAGTTTGCATAGACAGCAGACCTCTTCCGCATTTTTACCACAACAAGAAGTCTGTGGAATAAGTTGGATTGAGATAGAGAGAATGCCCAAGGATACACACACTGAATCCTTGAGGGAGGATGAGTTTGAACCTAGGCCTCCCCTGTCCTAGTCTAGCTACTACATCACTTGGTTAGTTTTTGAATAGATTTGAATCTACCTGGAAATCCTATATAAAGTGTTTTGATCTCTGTGGAGAAAAGATGAGGAGCAAACTAGTTGGATAAAAATAACAAAACACCGCTGAGTCAGATATCAAACAGAACTAATACTTTTGAAATATGTGTGAAGATAGGGGAAAGAAGGTATCATAGAATCTGATGACATCATAAAAGCGAACTCTTCTTGGGGAAAAAGATCAGTGGAATCTAAGAATCCCTAGAGAACTTCAATACCTTACCCAGCAACCACTGATTCTCAGTTTGGCCAGCATCTTTCCCAAGGTTCTTTTACTCAGAGGTTTCCAGGAGGTGTTGCTAAAGACTAGTGAGTAGATTCAGGGGTCAGAACAAGATTCCATCTCTTATCAATTGCTACATTACAAATGCTGTGAAAATAGTTGGGAACTTAAATATCAAGAGATATTAATAACAATATTAAGAGAGAGAATGAGAGTAAAGAGGTTGACTGAGAGTGTGAATATATAGATCTATTCAAATAAGGATGCTCTAGAAAGGTACAATAAAACTCTGTTCATGTATCAAAAGTAAAATTCAATACAACAGATGTAAACAGGTTTTGTGGAATCTCTGTAAGAAACTAAGACTGAGATTTCTGGAGGTCAGGTAGGATGAAAAATTATTTCCAGCAATCTTAGTCACTTGTGTGGTCAAATCTCTCCTCAACTCAGATGCTGCTCATCAGCACTTCCCTGGCTGGAGGAACATATCCCAAGCAATCTGGCTTTATAATCTAGCTCTTCTGAACTGTTTCAGAAATTTTCCCTATTCTACATAGTGCTAGAAACCTCTATGAGAATTTAACAATGGAGGTAAGATTGTTTAAGCCTTACGCTAAAACCAGGAGCTAAGAAAAAGAGCCCTCATAGACTCTACTTTGTCAGATTCTGATTGTTACAGAACTGGGCAAATAAGATGGAATACTATTACACTGCCATAGGACACTTTAACTTTCCCAAAAGAGGCCTTCCAAAAATAGCATAAGAGTTCTTTAACTCTCACAAAAATATCTGGAGGAAAATACAGAATGCAAGACATATAGCTGAGATGCAATCTACATTTATGCAGAACTGGGAAGTAGCATGCAGAATTCTTATCATGAGTTTCCCTACCTATTCTCTACAAGCCATAATATTTTCTAAGAGTATGAAGGACTATGTCATGGATTTCAGTGATATTATATCATGAATACAAATTAAGAACACATTTCTATGGATTCCTTACAGGATTAGAAAGGTTTCTGTGGCATGTCTCTCACCCATATAGCATTAGGTGTCGTATCAGTAGCTTATAAAAATTGTATTATAGCTATAATTTACTCCAAAGGTAAATTCACTCAAGAACGTGAAATACGAACACTATTTTTAGTCAGTGATTTGAATAACTTTTTTTTATTCATTCCATTTTGTCCAAAAAATAACATGAAGGACCAAAATACCTAATACTTTTCCTAAGAATGATCAATCTCTAAACTGTGATTGAAATATTACACATTATTAACAATGCTGGCAAATATATCAGTTAATTTTCTTTGTTCTATAAAGAAACATCATCTATATATATAAAAAAGGAAGTGCCGTTTGTGCCTGGTAGGTGATCTCGGAAAGTACTGAACCGATTGAGTTCAGATTTTCCGGGACTGTCAGAATAACCTATGGGCAGGTTCCTAGCTATCACTTACCTCTTGATATGGCCTGCACGCTCCGCCAGAAGGGCGAAACCGACGTGGCAGGGCGCCCGTGGGCGCCACCCTACTCGAGCCGGCAGCCGAAACACGTGACGCCTGCCGCACACAGGCGCGCGCGCACACACGTCCGTGCGCCTGCGCAGCGAGGTAATAGATGGTAATAAATGTTTGTAACTACTCATTATAATATTTATATAATGACTTTCCATTTCATATTGAAATACAACTAAGTATATTCCTTAACTTAGTACATAGTATTCTCTTTCTACCTAATTCAGAACAAGTAGACCAAAACTTCCAAACAATGATATTTCTGTTTCAGGGGCTAAAATTAATATTTTTTATGGTCAAAAATACATGAGATGTTAATTTCCCACTCATATGAGATTTTGCTTGTTCAAACTTTGTTAATGGTGTTGTTTACACATGTGAATAGTGAAAATACAGGAACAGAAAACTTCATGGTAATGAAAGAGCGTGCATGCACAGAATGAAATAACTGAGGGGTCTACTTTCTAATCACAGGGAACATGGAGAACAATTAATCTAGAGCAGTGTTTCTCAAACTTGGCAACTTTAAGATATGTGGACTTCAGTTCCCAGAAGTTGACAAATTTGACAAACAATGATCTAAAGCTTTCCTATCATGGAACTTTTTGCCTTACATCAAATGACAATGTTCTGAAAAGGAGAAATTTAATTTCCACTACAATGAATTTGTTTATTTCAAATGTCCATAGCGAATATGAGGAAAATTAAAATATTTGTCATGAGTGAACAGGTTTTGGGCTGTTGTTTTTTGCCGCTACCCACAAACCAAGACAAATAGGTAAAGAACAGTCTTCAAAGCAAATGTCATTTAATTATGTCTAAAGCAACAAGAATCATCTACTCATTGTTTTGCAATTTGGCAGTTTTTTGTATAAAAGGGCACCTCTACAATGTTTGCTGTCACTCCAATTTTGCTAAGGCAGTCTTTCACTGAAAAATATGAAGTTTATTTAACAGAAAAATGAACCGCCTTCCATGTTAATGGAAGTTAATGATCAGCGATAAGCCTGTTATCTGGGGTTTAACAGTTGCCTATCTGTATATCAACCTAATTTGATTTAAATGAAACAAAAATCTTGAAACATATCATCTTGCCTTTTCACATATTCACAACTTTTCTGTATATGTATAAAAGATTTGGCTACTAGCCTGAACTATTGCTATTTATTAAATTGTTACAGCTGGGACACTATCTTATCAATCTCTCCTGCAACTCCTTGCAATTATTTGTATTTGTTGCATAATACAAAACATGAACATGATGCTAAACAAAGCAGATGGGATGCCAAAATCACAATATCACCCTAATTTGTGGGACATTATACAAAGCCTTCAGAATGCATTGAACTTCAGGTCCCATAATTTCAGCCAAAATGGCCTTTCGGCAAATATATGTGTCCGAGGATAATGTTGCAGGATCCAATCTGAGTCAGTCAGTGAGACCAGAGGGTTCCCCCCCCCCAGATTTTGGATCCATGCTGGAGTTCATTCTCAGGGAAGTCCTCCCTCTCCAGAATGTGCGCACTGGGCTGTTCTATGTGCTGTATTTACAGTATGTGGTGCCTGGTTGTGTGTGACTTTTAGTGGCCGTACTAATAGCATTTGGTCATATTAATTGGAGATAATGGGAAATGAAGTCCATTCCATCTAGATGCAGAAAAATGGAGCCACATTTCCAAGATGAAAAGTGATGCTGCCATTTTCCTTCTGGATGGAAAATGAGGCCATCCATGTTAGTCTTGACTTTGATCATTCCACTGCAATCTTCATGTCTTCAGGCAAAAGTTTGAAGAGGGTTCATCTTGAGTGGAATGCACAAAGAATCTTCCACATAATCTGAAACCCTGCATAGTTCATTACCTCAAATGTGGAAATGAATTATAAGTGTGTTCAATCAAACACACCAAGAACCCCGGCTCTTTTCATTTCTTTTCATGAAGAGGCAGCAGGGGATGGAACTAACTTAAACAATCCAGCTTTCTAGAGCCTCTGAAGCTCTTTGAATTGTTAGCCCCAAATATAGTTCAGAGAGGCACAGATGTTGTACCTGTCAGCAACTCTTTGAAGCATCCCTCTTTCCCTTGGATTGTGCAGCAGCTCCGAAGGGCAATTAAACAATCCAGGGAAAAGAAGCAGATGCTTTAGGGAGCTGAAATATGGACTAGAATAACCAGAACATCTCTGAATGCTCCAAAGCACTTTTTTGCCTTCACATCAGAAACATTGCACAGTCCTACTGTTTTCCCTTCACATAGTGTGAAGGAGAATGTCAGAAGAGCACACACTGCGTGGATACCCTATGACTTTATTTTTTATTTGATGTAAATTATTATGCTTTGGGACTTTCAGTTTTCCCTTCCTCGTGTTGTATTTTGGATGATAAAAGACATACTGTACTGTAGGTGGTATATCTTTTATATTCAAAGATATATATCAATGCAAGAATTTATTATGTCGCAGCGTGTGGTCCAATTCTATATGTAGTCAGGAAAAATCCCATCATGCTTACTAGAAATTATTCTCAAATACATTTGTCTTGAGCTATATATTTTCTCATTTAATCCTATTTATATTCAGCATTCCATATTTATATGCTTTAGCAGATATTAATGCCTTCTTCCAACTATGTTATCAGTTCAATACATCACAAGGCAAAGGTGTAATCTCATAATTTTAAAAATTACATCCTTTTGTGTCCATTCAGAAGAGCAAAAGGCGATCAATCAACCAGCTGACTGGCATAGTAGAACAGAAAATGAAATAGGATGTTAGATTCCCCCCCCCACATTTCACTGTATACCTAATAACAAATCCTTGCAAAGTCCAAGAGGCAATGCAACAATGGAGATGTGCAACGTATTGTAATTGGCCATATGCAAGTATCATTGTTGCTCCAGTTAAAGCCTCCAGTTAAGAAAGAAGTCTTTCTCCATCTGCCTGAAGAATTGGCTTTCTGAGTTCACGCTATCAATAAGCCACCCTTATTGGGGGTAGGGTTGGGGAAGGGAAAATGCTCAGCCCATCATTATTGCATTCTCATAGCAGTTTTTACCATCAGCAGTATTAGTTCCTTGAAAAAAGAAGGATTATGTTTTAATTATTGTGTAACCTATACACTTACCCTCTTTGGGTTTGCCAAGTGTACTGTAGTTTAAAAACTGTAGGTTTTTAAAGCAATAACAGCTCTCAAAAAGTTATATATTATTAAAATGGGATCAAACTTCTGGAAAATTTTGCATTGTACAGCATGTCTTTCTTGACCACTTTGTTTCCAAGGTCATATAATAATAAATAATAATAAATAAATTTTTATTTATATCCTGCCCTTCTCCCGAAGGACTCAGGGCGGCTTACAGGCAAATAAAAACATATACAACAAGAACCATTAAAACATATTAAAAGAATTAAACCAAAAGCCTG